>CAUYQG010158289.1:0-11313 GCA_963574415.1 Tarsius wallacei | reverse complement strand
GTGAATAGCTATAATAGTAAATAGATATAAGAAAGTTAAGGAGGAAAACAAGATGTTCACAAATGCTTAAGAAAAACTCCATCTGTGGTTGAGGTAGTAACTGCTGTCTAGTTCTTGCTCTTGGATTGAAAAACACGAATGGCTTGGAGTCAGCAGGGGGGGAACTGAGTAGCAAAAGGTCAACCTTGTTGTGTCTGGAGAAAGAGATACATAGGCGTCTGGCTGGCAACATAAGATACATTTTGTGGGTGCAGGGCTGGGTGGAAAAACTATATAAGCATGTGAAAATTCAATAAAAATTGACAGAGCCTTGAGCTCTCCCCAGGAAGAGGATTCCTGTCATTTTCGTCTTTTCTTTTTCGCCGCTTCCTGATTCCCCCGCCTCAAACCCTGACTCTCTCCCGGAGCTGGACTCCGGCAATTCACAATAGAAAATACATGGAACCAACCGTGCTGCCCATTGGAAGAACTGAATTAAAAAATGTGGTACATGTACATGATGGAATATTATGCAGCCATAAAAGAATGACAAAATTATGAACTTAACAGCAACTTGGATGGACCTAGAGTCTATAATACTGAGTGATCTATCACAGAAACAAATAACTGAGTGCTACATGTTCTCATTCATAAGTGGTCCCTGAACAATCATCATAATACTATAAGAAAGGGATTGAAAGGTATTGGCAGTAGTGGGAAACCACCAGGGGATGGAGTGGGGGGCATACCTCATCATTAAGGGTACTTGATCTCAAACCAGTGAAGTGGGGACCAAAGGGAGGCCCAAACTTTACCTACACAATGACTATTTGTATACCTAACCTTGAATTGTATCCTACAACTTTAAAATAAAAACTAAAAAATGAACAAAAGAAAGAAAACAAAGTGACTCAAATACAGTAAAGAGCATAAATTATTATGGAAAGTATAACAGATTGATATAATTAAATAAAAAAGTTATCATAAAGGGAACATTATGAATATAGACAAAAGGAAAAACTTATGCTTTTTTTTCCCCCAGGGTCTAAATATTTAGGATGGTTTTAAAAATTCTAGTAATAAAATGACTAAAATCATGGGAACTGTGGTAATTATATGTATTGTCTAATTATCAAAAAGTTTTTAGACCTTGGTAGCACTGCCAGTAACAAATTTATGCTACTGTCTCCATAGGAAATAAGAAAAAAAAATACTTATTTGAGAAGGATCATGAACTTAGATGTTTTATTTCTTTAAAATAATTTTTTCTTATTAGTATGGGTCAGTAAGAATTTACTATTAAATTATTATAGAGGACAGGCATATTGTCACTTTGAATAAATGACTTACCTACCACGTAGCGCAATTTTCTCAGCTTTAAAACAGGGACCATGGTATATATCTAGTCTGCCTCATAGAGTTGAAAAGGAACTACTCTAGATTCATTGTTTATGTGATCATATACTTTTATATGATCTCTTGAGAACAAATTCCTCATCAAAATCTCTTTTACATCCCCATGAACTGACACATGATTGGTGGTCCATAAATGTCGTTTGGAGTAAATGAAAGTAGCTCTGTGGTAGAAATAGTATACAGTGCTATATGAATGTAAATTCTTACTATATTGAAAAACATCATCAAGGTGGCTTTTTTTCTGGAACATTAAAAAAAGAATGTTACAAATATCCAAAAAGAGAAAGGATACATTGGAAAGGATTCAATATTTTCCATCAGCATAAAATTTATGTTAGGTAGCTGCAAATGGCCATTTCCTCCCACATTATTTCCAAGAATGACTCAGTCTCTAAGGCACAAATGGTTCTGTGGCCATTTGCAGTTCCAGAGAAGATTGAAGAATTGTGTCTTGAGTGTTGCTGGTATGTATGTGGTCAAAATCAACGATTAAGTGAGCACTGACTTCATAGAGTGAGACGAGCTGTTGCAAACAAGGGAACTTAGAGTCATAGTCAAGTCTCCTTCACTGTTGCAGTAAAAAAAAAAAAAAAAAAGCACAACAAATAACGAGATTATACTATGCTCACACTTTGGATGAGAGAAGATTGGATGGGAGATCCAAAGTAAAAAAACACCTCTGCTGAATTCCTGCTGTGTCCTGGCATTAACACACATAGCATCTCCTTAATATGATAAACCTGAAGGGAATGCATCATTATACTCATTTCAGAAATGAGAAAAGTGAGGTGCAGAAATATTAAATAACTTCTTTAAAGTATTAGAAACAGCAACTGGTAGAACCAATAACCAAATCACCATCTTCTTATTCCAAATTCCTGTTATTTTTCCTTCAATAGTATGTCCAAAACATCTATTTCATAATTTAAAATTTACATAAGCAAAAATGTTGGATAAAATGTTTGAGAAACTAAGTTAGCTCAAATTTGACAGCCTTTATTTAGATGGTCTGCTATGAGAGTTTCCAGGATTAGAACATAGAATGTATAGTCCTCTAATATATTTTTCAACAGAATTTTCTTCTTTTTAAAAAATCCTTACAGAAATTTAAAGCTACCTGTGTTAATTCATCCAAAAATCTATCAAGTAACTGTTTTTCTGTATTATAAGCAATTGAGTTAATAAATCAATAAACAAAAAAAACATAATCTACCAAGTAATGTATTAAGACAATATTGAATCTACCCTCATTCTGCTTCCAAAGAGTATACCTGGGGTGGGAGACATTTAAATAAGTAATTATTATTATGTATAATATGTGCTATTGATTCATTCAATGGCTATCTATTGAGTATTTGCTCTATGTGAAGCATTGGACTAGAGTATGAGGACACGGTAGGCAATAAATCAGAGATATCCCCTGCCCTCATGAAGTTTACATTTCAGTGATTAGATAGAAAAAAAAATTACAAAGTGTATGCTTTAGGGATGAAAAATAGTAGGGATGGGGACAATGAATAGGCAGACAAGGGGAGACTAGTCACAAAGGCCTTAATAAAGAGATGAAATTCACTTGTCCTAAGTGATGACAAGCAGCTAGCCAAATCCAACACCCATCAGGTAGCCAAGAAATGGACAAGTTTGGTGTAATATCTTAAAGATTTTGATAAGGAATTTGAACTTTCCTCACTGTTCAATAAGAAACCACTAAGATGTTTCAAGTGGATAAAGTAACCACATCTAATTCATATTTTCAAATAATCATTCCTGCTTATGGAGAACAGACTGTATGTTTCCAGAAATAGAGCAGGGAGGTCAGCTGAGAAGCAAAGCAGTGGTCATCACGAAAGGAAATGATTGTTTGGGCAAGGTGAAAGTGGAGAAAAGGGAATGAATTCAGGTTACATGTTTTAAAACTTGAGGCAAGGTAACTGGCTGAGGTTGTTTGGGAGAACAAATAAAACAGAGTGGGATAATGTAGGAAAACAAAATATCAAGAATGACACCCAGGTTTCTGACTTGAGCACAGATGAGTGTGTCATTTACTGAGGTAGGAAAGAAGTACACAGTAATGAAAGTAGAAGTTATGAAAGCCCTTATTTGGAATATCTAAATTATCTGTATATGAGTTGAGCAGTAATCACTGAGAATTTCTCAGGGAAGGTGACATTCAATATACATCAGAAGTGTAATGAGTTGGCCAGGAGATGTTGTAATTATGTATCTGTAGAGGATGTCACTGACAGATATAAGAGCCTCTATATTGACCACATGGCAGAGAATGTTGTTAACTCGGAAATAGTAAGTTGAAAGGTGGAGGCCCAGACTCAGGTAATTAAGAACCTTTTACACTTGATCCTAGCCTAAAGGCCGAGAAGTGATTAAAAGAAAAAGAAATGCGATAAATTTGGATTTTTCTAATGATGAGGGAGAGATAATATAATTGTTTAGCAGTGCAATGGCTGAATTTATCTAAACTTTTAGAAGAATCATTCTAGGTTCTTTGTGGAAAATGAATTGACCTGAGCACAAAAATTCTAAATATGTTCAAAACGAAGGACTTTGGGAAACTCTGACCTCTTTTAGAAAGAACAAAATTTAAGATGAAGCTTAGCCTAATGGGATATTAATGAAATTTTCATTAAAAGACAGTTCTGATGGCAATAAAAGAGAAGAAAAAGAATGCGATCTTCCAGTGCAGCAAAGCATAAATTCTGAATGTCTATGACTATTCTCTGCCATTTTACAGATTAGAATGTTCTATTTAGATTACTTTTATAGTTTAATGAAATTTACTCCAGTCGTGTATCATGGTTCTTAGCTCTCAGTGGCTTTAGTTGCCCCTTTTCATTTTGAAAATAACCAAAATTTCTTCTCCTTCTACCTTATCTTTTTAAAGGGAGGGAGGTAGTGTTTCAACTTCTCTGACAGTGATTGTTTGAAGGTGATTTTTAAAAAGACTATAACATAGCATAACAAGCTAACAATGTTTCTTCTAGGCAAACTGCAGCTGAAATCCCTATCAGATGGTTGATCCTGGCCTCCTTTCTCCAATGTGTCAAGACATGTTCTGGAATATAAATATTTTAGATGATGTTTAAAATTTCAGTTTCTATATTTGTCATGAAAATGTGAAATCTCCTATTCTCTTTTCTCACCCAAAAGTAATTAAATAAGATTTATTTTAACAAACTAATGAGCTCACTTTCAATAACAACAGCCCTACTTTGTGTCTCCTACTAGCCCAGGAAATAAAAGTGAAGTTTTACAGGAACATATGAAAACTGTAGCAACCCCTCCTCCCCAGAAAAAGGAGGTGAGGGGGAGTGGTGCGCCAGAGGCAAGAACTATGAAAACATTTGAGGGTGACATACCATTTTTAGACTGAGTTATGTAAATTTATCTGGGAATACTGTGAGCGAGGGTTGGGTGATCATTTTCCCCACTGCCACCCACACACATACACACCCTGGGATTTACAGCAATTATGTCAATTGTCCTATTTATGGCACTTGACACGTTTAATGTAAGAAAGGGACAATGCATCCTATTACCTCTTATTACAGTGCAGCATGGTGATGAATGGCATAATAGTGATAATTAAAATGTGTTGTGCATACTTAAACATGAGATTCAAGATTTGAAGAAGTGCCTATTATCCCAGACCTTCTTTTTTTTTTTTTTTTCCTAAAGAAAGACTCAATGTCTTCCTCTGCTTGTCTGCAATTACTTAGGTGGTTCAGAAAAATACCCATATTACCTGGAGTTGATTCTCCTTTGTGCAATTTTTTCTTACTCTTTGCTAGTCTATGTGGGACCTTTGAATGCCCTAAAAATCTCTCTATCTTTAGCTCTTGCAGCTGACAGGTCTTCAATCAGAGACCGAGGAACTCTAGCATCGACAAAAGTCATTAGACTTAAAGTGTCATAGAAACACTAGAGAACAATGTTAAGGTTTCAAATATCAACTTGCTTTCTTCTTATTTTAATATATCTGTTCTTGTTCTGTGACCAATACCTCTAAAATGCAAATCAGCTGCTCTGAATGTCTAGAGAAGCCAGAGTGGTCTGGTTAACATTGGGTCAATCATTTAAACTATCTGAATCTTCATCACATCTTCCTCAACAAAATGGGGATGATAATAACCAGGGATGATACTACACACAAGGGGGTAAAGACAAAAATGTATAGTTAATCTATACAAATATATATTATAAAACAAAGTATTATAGGCTCATTGTTATATAGAATTCCAAAACAGCATTAAAAAATTCACATGAGAATACCACTTTAGAGTGAAGAATACATGTTAACATAAAGTATTCTTTTGAACTTTGCAGCAGCATTATGAATAAAATTAAGTCAATTTTATTAAAGGCTCAAATCATAATGCTATTAAAGGGATAATTTGCTATTAAGATCTAGAACTCCTAAGTTTGGACACAGGCTATAGCCACAAGTTCTTATTTATCTTCTGTGCAAAAAAGATTAAGAAATGAGACAACTGAAAGAAAAAAGAAGAAAATCGCATCAAAAGTAAAAGTATAGTGCAATAGTTAAAAGCACAATCAGACAAGTTCTTCGTTGGAGCAGTCCAGACTTTACAATACCAAACCCAGCCCAGTGGGTCTCCCAATTCTCTAGGTCACTTTTCCTAGCTTTTCTGTTCTTTCCAAACCTCCAACTCCTCCATGTCGATGCTCAGTCTCAACCAGTTGTGTTGCATCCTATTTTATTGAAAAAAAAAATGACAGAATCGGAAGGCAATTTTCCATGTCTCCTATTACCAATTCTCTGTCAACTCATCTATAAAGCTATGTGCCCATGTTCTCTGACCCTTCACATCTAAATTGATATTCAGAACCTTAATGCTATTCCCCAGTGTTTCTTTTATTGTCTATGCTTCCGTCTAAAGTCAACTCCTTCACGTTTCCACTAGCTCTTGTTTAGTTAAGATGTGTTTGAAGCAAATATATATTCCAAACATATGTATGAAACAAACATATGTTTTATGTATGTGTATATATATTTATACACACTCGTATATCTTAACTTCTTCTGCCCTTCCCCCCCTCTCCTCTTTTTCTTTGCTACCTTATACTGCAGTTTCCTAAAAGTGTTCTCTAAGTTGTCTAACTCCCCTGTCTCCAATCTCTTTCTTCCATTCTCTCTCAAAGTATTTCAGTCACTCATGACTAAACCTGCTCTTATCAAAGTCAGCAATATTATTCGCATTGTGAAATCCAATCATCAACTCTATTAAAGAATTTTTTGTCTGTTTTGTTCAATGTTGTATTCCAAACTGCTAAAGTGAGTACTAGTATATGGGCAGTGCTCAGCAAATACTTGGTGAATGAATAAATGTATTTAAGGCAGACCTGGATTTTAATACAGATTTTTCCAGGTTCTCATCATATGCCAGTGTGAGTCCCTTAATCCTCTCTGAGCCTCCAATTCATCATCTTTGAAATAGGGATAATAATAATGACCTACATGGATACTGTAAAGATGAAACGAAATAATGCATGTGCATTACTGGCAAATAGAAAATGCTTTGTTGTTACAGCACTGTTTTAAATGGAGCCTTTTGCATTATTTGTAGCAAGGCTGATTAGTAAAGTGGGAGATTTCTGAGGATGTTTCAGGCGCTTAAAAAGTTTGCTTTGAGGATAACACAACAAATTACATAATAGTCATTTTGCTGGTTTGTTTGAGGTTGGAATTTCTTGATGAGGCTGGGACCTCCCAAATATAATTGTTGAACATATTGAGCAGGCAGGGGTCTCCAAGGTAAGACAATAAGAACTTCGCTGCATCATTATCCTGTGTGATTGCTAAATCTAGAAAAATAAAACACATTGCCCATTAAGACTTCCTAAGGGTGCAGTGTAGAAGAGAAGCAAGTAATTCACTCCAAATGGGTAATGGCTGCTAACCGAGGTCTTGCTCATTTAACAGCATAGGAAGGGCATTCTGTCAGCAATCCATGGGTTCAATGAAATTCCCTACTCTTTAATTAGTAGAGCTGATGTGGCACATTTCAGAGGTCAACCTATATAGTCAAAGCCCTTGATTAGTGATCTTATTTTCTTTATAAAGGCAGCATAAAATATAAATGCCCAGTTTTGTTAAATACTAACTTACTTACATCTTCCTTCTCTTTATTTCCTTGTTGATTATTTTATAATGATACTGATGGGCATGATCTATTTATTTAAATAATAGCTGCTATCTTCTTTTGGGAGATATTTAGTACCCAGGAGTGAAGTTTAGAGATTAATAAATAAAATGCCAGAACATAGAAGATATTAGAAGTTTGGGTGTGATGTTTTCTCCTCCTTTTTTTGATTCCTTCAGGAATGTCAAGGCAAGCATGCCTAAATGAAAGACACGAATAATCCCATTTCATTAGACACAGAAAGAAAATGAACCGATTTTTATTTTATGAGATTTTTTTGTCCAATATGTTTTCCTCTTTTCTTCATCATACACATGTTCATATACACATATGCATGAACATTCAAATAATAATGTATCCACATTGGATTTATATTTCTGCCTGTACTCTTATCTGATTGCAAGCTCAAATAAACACAAACACATACACACACACACACACACACACACACAAGCTAAAGTACATATGCTATATTAACTGGCATACAGTAACAAATGCATATACATTCTCACCTATTCACCCTTATGAATACTCCAAGAAAGTCTAAACTCACACAAAAATGCATATAATACACATATACTACATACATGCAAACATGTATGCATATATACATTGATACATACAATCATAGTAAAAAAGAAATAGTTTTATTACCTAGATCTTTCTTCTAAGTAGGATGAATACTTTAAAATGGAAGTTTATTTTATTTATTTATTTTCTCTGTGAGGGAAATTGATGGATTTGGAATATGCAACTGTGACAGGATTTGTTCGACTGTATCATTATATCCCCAGTCAGCATATTATCTCACATAAAATGCATAATCAATAAATATTTGATGAGTGAGAGAGTGACTTAAAGAGTGAATAAGTGAATGAATATAAGCAGGAGAGAGTGAATTGCTCTGCATAATAAAGGACACAATTTTGTAGCTCCCAGGTCAATATGGAACTGAAAAAGTGAGGAATGGTGGGGTGGAAATGAAAAAAGCAAACAGAGTGGATTGAGTTTCAGACTACAGAGGGAATGCAAGTATTGGCCATATTCCCAAATAGCTATTAGATGAATAAATCTGTTTTAATTGTGGGGCCCATAGCCATTGGTCATTTTCTTTACATGACATCATGTTTAAAGATGTAACCAACCCCAATCTTGTTATCTAGATTGCTTTTCAGGAAGAAAACAGAAAAGCGCTTATGAAATTCATTTAATCCCCATGACCAAATTTATCAGTTATCTATTGCTGTATAACAAATGACTCTTTAACCTAGTTACCTAAAACATCACTGATTTATTATTTTCTACAGTTCAGAGTGTTGGCTAGACTAGTTTCATCTGAAATCATTCATGTCATTACATTCAGTTGTTCTGGAAAGTTCAATATGTCTACAATTACGTGTCTGACAATTTGATGCAAACATTCAGCTGAGGTTCTTTTGTACACTTTCTAGTGACCTCTTATCTTCTAGAATGTCATTCAAGCTTTCTTGGATGGTAGTCTCACAGAAACTTTCCTAAAAATAAAATCCAAGAAATTGAAGGTGTTTTGAAGTCTAGGTTCTGGAACCTGCACTGTTGCCTGATTGCCAAAAAAGCAATTCACGAGACCAACCTAGATTCAAAAGATAGTGAAAAACACTCCATATTTTGGTAGAAGGAGATGCAAGTAACTTTTGGCTACTTTTAACTAACACACCACAATTTCCTAATATCTATATGATCTTTCTGCAATCTGGGAATTTCTGAAATTCCACGTGTAAGTTACCATCCATTCTTAATGCATATACGCTTTCCATGGCTGCTTTATAGAAGGAAGACACAGTGGTTCACAGATAGTTTCAGCCTTCTAAAAAAGGATAAACACTTGACTGATTCTTTTTGTCTGGATAGTGGTCTGACAGCCAAGTGATTCAGGTATGCCTGTTGTGAAATAGGATATTTGTCACTGGGACAGGTGTCCATTAGAAACTGAACTAAAGCCATGAACTCATTTGTCATTATTTACAAAAAGCCTTGACTGGTAATGAAGTCTGTGCTCTAGAGACTACAGTTAGTATGAATAAAAGGTTTAGTTGACACAGAAAAAAACCTTCTGGGTGAGAATGTGTATGTTTGTGTAAGTGTGGTTGTGTATGTTTCACTATAAAGTAACTCTATAGGAAGCAATATTTAATTTACCTCAAATCACTTTAGATGTACTTTAGTATATTTGTATGCTTCTACCTATTTGTAATCAAGACATATATTTGTTATTTTGTATTCTCATTTTCTTAATTAGCATAATTTATTTATCTTAATATTATGCATAAACATATATCTCTCTTTTTTGAAATTCCATTGTGAAATAAGTAAATTTCTCTTAAGGTACTCATATCATCCTGCTTTATATTATTATTGCTATTTATGCATGTCTCACTTCCCTTAATTTATTGTCAGTATAGGCATGATCATCATCATCATATCATTATTTTCATCCTTACATTATCATCAAGGGCATTAGTTGAGCAACCACTATTAACTATACACCTTCCAAACATTATCTCCAGTGCTCACAAAACTCTAGAAAGATGGTTCCAGTCTCCATATACTTAATGAAGGAAAAAGCTAAGTCTTGAGTGACTAGAGGTACCTAATACTTGTCTCCCCCACAGAAAAGACCAAAACAAGAAATAAACAACCACATTTTGGCTAGAGCATTTGAAAAAGAGCTCTTTCATACATCAAGGGAGTGCTAACCATCAGAACTCCTGCAGAGCACAGAAACTCAAGATAGATGCATAGAAAGGGGAACAAAAAATTCTGCCTTTGCCATCCTATCTCCCCAGCTGTTAGCTCTGAACTAGGAGGGATTGTGTCTGCTAGAAAAAGGAAAGCAGGAGACCCTCAGGAACACTTATTAAAGCTGCAGACACCTTTGCTGCCCAAGGACTCTGTAGTCCTCACAGACACTGAGCCAAGTCTAAGGAGCTTCCAAAATTATACACAGCTCCATTATCACAAATCTAGGGCCCACATTGCGTCCTTCCTCCTGTGATCAAGCTTTGGCTGTGCCTGATCCACAGTTAGAGTGTGTCATACTCCAGGGGTTAGTAGCCACTGCTTCTCCCTGTGGGGGTCCTGCCCCTGCAGGGATCTGGGGTCTCTGGCAGTGTGATGGCATCAGCAATTCAACTGGACGGATAGATATTAGGAAGAAAGAAAGAAGAGAGAGAGAGAAAGAAAGTGGACTCTTGTTCAGGGTATTGAGCAGAAGCCGTTTAATGGGTGTAACCCCAGGGCTTTTATCCCCAAACTCTGCAAAGTTATCATTATAGGAACCCCTGCTGTTATGGTTACACAAAAGGTAGCATGTGCCTTTCACATGACCAGGTCCAGGTGCACACAAGACACCCCTCCACTCTCAAGCAGATGTATTTTTCAAACATGAGGATAAACATGAAGTTCTTATCCAGTTTCTATGTACCCTTAATTGTTTATAGCTACATAACATCGTTCAATACTTAAACCTGAAACCAACATAATGATATATTACCTTTTACTATTCTATGCTAATTCAAACTAGTTTCTATGAAACAGTTGCTGTTATGGTTACACTCTCCTAGCACCAGCTGGCCTAATTCAAACTTCACTGGCCCCCCTGAATCAAACTAAACTAACCACACTTCTATAATAAAATGGTTACTTAAATTTTCTTTAATCTATATAAACTATTTCCTAAAACCTATATCTATAAATTTCT
>CAUYQG010158288.1:45-14934 GCA_963574415.1 Tarsius wallacei | reverse complement strand
GTTTCCCTATGATTAATTATGTTGAACATCTTTTCATGTGCTAGTTAATCATTTGTATATCTTCTTTGGAGAAATGTCTATTCAGATCCTTTGCCCATTTTAAAAATAAGTCAAGCTGGACTCAGTGGCTCAGCCTATAATCCCGCGCTTTGGGAGGCTGAGGTGAGTGGATTGCCTAAGCCCGCGAGTTTGAGACCCGCCTGGGCAACTTGGCGAGACCTCATCTCTACAATAAATCAAAAAATTAGCCAGGTGTGGTAGCACACACCTGTAGTTCCAGCTACTTGAAAGGCTGAGGCGGAAGGATCACCGGAGCCCAGCAGGTCGAGGCTGCGGTGGCCGGGAGCAGCCACTGCACTCCAGTCTGGGTGACAGAGTGAGACTCCAACTAAAAAATAAAATAAAATAAAAATTAAAAAAATAAAAATTGGTCATTTATCATTTTATCATGAGTTGTAGGAGTTCTTTATATATTCTAGATATAAGCTCCTTATCAGATATACGGTTTGTAAAAAGTTTCTCCCATTCTATGCATTCTTTTTACTTTTTTTTTTTTTAAAGACAGTCTTACAGCCGGGCTCGGTGGCTCAGCCTGTAATCCCACGCCTTGGGAGACTGAGGTGAGTGTATTGCCTGAGCCCGCAGGTTCAAGACCTGCCTGGGCAACTTGGTGAGACCTCATCTCTACAATAAATCAAAAAAAAATTGCCGGGTGTGGTAGCGCGCGCCTGTAGTTCCAGCTACTTGGAAGGCTGAGGCGGAAGGCTCGCCGGAGCCCAGCAGGTCGAGGCTGCGGTGGCCGGGAGCGGGTACTGCACTCCAGTCTGGGCGACAGAGTGAGACTCCAACTGAAAAAAAAAAAAAAAAAAAGACAGTCTTACTCTGTTGCCCAAGGCTAGAGTGCAGTGGCACATCATAGCTCATTTCAGTATCACCCTCCTGGACTCAATCAATTCTCCCACCTCAGCCTCCTAAGTAGCTGGGGCTATAGGCATGTGCCACCACCTGGCTAATTTTTTTTTTTTTTTGTGGCGATGGGGTTTTGCTAGGTTGCCCAGGCTTATCTTGAACTCCTGGGCTCAAGCGATCTTCTCACCTTGGCCTCCTAAAGTGCTGGGACTTTTCATGCTCTTGATGCTGTCCTTTGAAGCACAGAAGTTTTGAACTTTGATGATGTCTCTTTCTCATTTTTAATTGTGGGGAAAACAGGCAGAAATGATGAAGGACAGGTATGTAGGTAGCCAAGCTCAAACGGCCTCCATTCAGCAACAGTGAATTTGCTTGCAGGTGGCCATGTTTGATTTATGAAAAAATGATTCAGGATAAATTGGGAAGGATAACACAGATTTGGTCCCTATAAGCAGCCTGAATTCCATGAAATAGGTTGGTATAGTTATCCAGAGAGCAGTTTCCAATGCTAGGGACATTGTTGGTGTGGATGGGGAACCTTCGCAATATGCGGTGCACTCTTTCTGGAGGTTAGATGAGCTGCGGCTGGTTGTTTGCCTACATCTGTTTGAATCCATGACTCTGCTGTCATGTTTTACCAGGCTTGGATTTCTGTGGAATCACTGAATGTTTAGCCTAGAAGTCATGTTCAGGTGGGATGTCTCTTGCCCTGAACCTAGAATGAGCTGATGTGAGATGCTGAGAGGGGCCTCGTTGGAAAGAAAGCCTGAGCCTTCTTACTATTGACCTTCTCAGGGCAAAACATCCCATGTAGAGAGAATCCCCTACTTAGACTTAAAAATTCAGAAGCAGGAATCCTAGACCAGCTTCCTTGTCAACCCCGAGGGAACTGTAGAATTCTGATTGGCACCTTCCAGAAACCTATCCTCTCAAAACCGAAAGCAGCTTTTGCTGACATCTGGTCTTTCTGGGATGCTGATATTTTTATTTATAAAATGACGCTATTATCCCCAAATAGCTTCTTATTTTTAACAGGCTTTCTCCTTCTGAGGGATGCCTGGGGCTCGTAACTCTGTTCTCTGGCATCTCGGTGTAACCCTACAAAGACAACAAGGCTCCTGGCCCATGGCAGGAGGAGAGAGATAGGGTACTTGCCCACCCCAGAAAGGAAACCAAACAACTCTGTGTACCTGGAGTCCAGTGTCCGCATTACTTCCCTACCTTCCCCTCATCAGCCCCAGTCCAGGAAGGAGACATTTTCAATTAGCAGTACTAGTCCCTGTACTAATCCCCCTGTGAGTCATACAGGAAAGAGGACAGGTAAGAAATGGTGCCTGAGAATGCCTCCAATCTCTACTCCCCACCTCCTCCACCTTTCCTCTGCCCATCCTCTCAGCTGAGATTTCCTTGTTTCTTATCTCTCAGCTGCCCAACATGTTTGGCGACCTTCGATCCACATTTATTGCCTTGATGATTGGATCCTATGCCTCCTCTGCTGTCACCTTCCCAGGAATCAAGGTGAGGGTGTGGCCAGCAGGCTTCCAGCATGTTTATTGTGTACTAGTGTCTGTGCAGAGGCTTCTCGAAAGCCTCCTTCCACTCTTTCTGAAAAGCGAAGCAATTATGGGCGTTGGGGTAGTCCCTCTTCACCATTCTCACCTGGGTAGGATGTACCTGGGCATCACAGGGGTAAGAAAAGAAAACCACTGGTCCTTGGGAGATGGACGATTCAAGCCCATTGCTGTAGGGTGTGACTGCAGGCTGCCTTTACATTTCTTGGTTAGGGTAGGGAAAGGGCAGGGTGGGGGGGTGAGACTGTCCCAGCCCTGAGTCCAGCTCCAGTCCCCTCAGCCCTGCCTGTTGTTAGTGTGCTGCTGCTCCCTGTTAGCCAAAGTGCTGCTCTTGGCCAAGTTGGTTCAGCTGTTTCCCTCCCAGGCGGGATTCTGAGTGTATGGAAGTCGCACAGGGTCAGGATGAAGTAAACACCTCGCGGTCCATCAGTCCCAGTTCCTACCCCAAAACCTGCGGCTCTGCCAGGGCTGCAGCAGGGGCTTTGCCCTCAGCTGGCACCAGCACTAAGTAAAAGCCCATTTCCCCAGTGGGTGATGGATGCTATCCACAAGGAGAGGCAGTCATAGATTCAGGCTGGTCCCTTGGGAGTCCAGGTGGTAGGAAGTGGGAATCTGTGGGCTTCAGGGGTTCTCGTGCCACTGGAGCCACAAGGAGCCTGCACATTCCTCCTCCTCGTCTCAGTGTCTAACTGCTGCTGTCCTCCCTGGAGCACTGGTCCTCCCTGGAGCACTGGGCAGTTGTCTTTGGAGACTCTGGTGTTGCTGCTGGAAGTCAGGGGCACTCATGCCAACAACAGTGAACATGCTTGGCAGGCTGCCCACCTGCCAGGGTCACGCCCACTCACTCCAACACCAGGAGGACACATGCCAGTGTACACCCATTTCACGGAGGATCCAAGCGGGGCAGCACATCCATCTGTCCATTGAGTGTTTTGCTGACACCTGCCTTGTGTACTCTTTGAGGCACTGGAGAAACACCTGAGGACAAGGCTAGCGGGTTCCTGTTAGCTGAGCTGGAGCTCAGCTAACACTAGACAAGCAAATAAATCGGGAAGCACAACCACCTCAGCCAGGGCCGTTCCCTGTGAGCCCATGAGACAATGATGTGACAGCAGGAGTAGTCAGGGGAGGCCCCTCCAAGGCATGACATTTAGTCCACGTCAGAGGCCCAAAGGGCTGGATAACTAGCAAGCGCAGGCAAATTGGGTTTATTGGAACACAGGGTCTCTGATGCCCAAACACTCCAGTGACAGGGCTGTGCCTCCTCACAAGGCTCAACACAGTGACAGCCAGAAACCCCAGCCTGCCATCCACTCTGGCTTCCCTCTGCTAACTCTGTTCTCCTGTCCCCACCCCGTTGTGCCTGTCAGCTCATCTACGATGCTGGTGTCTCCTTCATCATCATCCTTGTGGTCTGGGCCGGCTGCTCTGGGCTGGTTTTCTTCAACTGCTTCTTCAACTGGCCTCTAGAGCCCTTCCCGGGGCCAGAGGACATGGACTACTCGTAAGTAGATGTGCTGTCTGCCCCACGCTCACCCCAGCCAGGGTCCTGGGCAGCACCAACGAACACTCTCTGGGTCCCCCAGGGTGAAGATCAAGTTCAGCTGGCTGGGCTTTGACCACAAGATCACAGGGAAGCAGTTCTACAAGCAGGTGACCACGGTGGGGCGCCGTCTCAGCGTGGGCAGCTCCATGAGGAGTGCCAAGGAGCAGGCGGCACTGCAGGAGGGCCACAAACTGTGCCTGTCCACTGTTGACCTGGAGGTGAAATGCCAGCCAGACGCTACAGGTATTCACCACACAGCCCTGAGATGTGAGTCAGGCATCTGCATCCATACCCGGGCAACAGGGAGGCATGGCCAATCCAGATTACTGTGGCCAGCCCTGGCAGAGGGCTTTGTGGGTATCATCTCACACAATTCTCACTTCATCCCAGATGAAGCCCATTAAGGTTTCATTACAGATGAGCCCATTAAGAATCGCAGGGGTGAAGGGATTTGCCTTTACCTGATCTGATTTCACACAAGGGGTGCCCCCCCATCCTGTAGCAGCAGCGCCATTACCCTCACCCAGACCCATCCTGAAGGTCCCCTTCCTCGCCTCCAGCATGGAGGGATTTGCTCAGCAAATCAGGCCTGGCCCCTGGATGGTGGGTGGGCTGTGCGCCATGGCCCTGAGATCCGCGCCTTCTCCCCACAGCAGCCCCCTCGTTTATGCACAGCGTGTTCAGCCCCATCCTGCTGCTCAGCCTCGTCACCATGTGCGTCACACAGCTGCGGCTCATCTTTTACATGGGAGCCATGAACAACATCCTCAAGTTCCTGGTCAACGGTGACCAGAAGACAGGTATGTAGCCCCGGGCCTTGGTGCACAGCCCCCAGGGAAGGCACCTGGAGAGCGCTGGTCACTCCTCCTGGCCTGAGCCCAGCCCACGTCCACCGGCTGGAATGTGTTAGGCTAAGCCGGACTAGCAGGGCCTTGAAATAGCAGTGTCCAGGACACTGTTTGCTTGTCAGAGTCATTTTATCACAGTCAGCCCCAACTGTTCTTTCATGTCTCCACCGGGGTTTCCTGGTTTAGGAGGAAGGAAAGGACAAAAATAGTTACATGTGTTTGGGGCATGTGTTTTCCAGTGCCTGGGTGGGGAGGGTTGATGTGTGTGTGTGTGTGTGTGTGTGTGTGTGTGTGTGTGACACAGAACAGAGCACTCATTCCCCTGAGTGCTGCTGAGAATCTCCCCCAAAATGGCAAAGTTGGCTCTTATCGAGGGGAGGATGAGTGTCATCATGACTGGAGACATTGGGGCAATTGGGCCCACACTGGGATCTGCATCCTGAGCTGCAAAACAGAGCCAGGCGTAGGCTTCCTCGGAGTGTGTGATCCAGTTGAGGCTTGTTAGCTCCAGTAAACAGAACTGATAACCCACACACCACTTTTCTGAAACAGCACAGAAGGCCTTCAGCTGATTAGAGGTTTTGATTCTACAAAGAAAGTAATTCCCCAGGGCCTGAGCTGAGTCAGCTTTAGTCATCCTCAAGCAGGACAAACACATTTGGAAAATCCTTTTTTGGGACAGTCTCTCTGGTGTGCAATTTGTTGGTTTACGTGTTTTTATCAAGGGGAAGATACCCTAGGCATTGTGAGGAATCACTTATCAGCTTTTAAAGGGGTGAAAAATTCAACTTTAATAAAAGGAAAAGATAGCAAAGGGAACCAGATAACATAACTGGTTCTACTGCGAAATGGGAGCTAGGCGGTGAAGCAGGGTAGAGAAACACTATCACGTGCCCTTGCGAAAATTTACAATGGACACTAACATAATAAAGACCCCAAGGAGCCCCACAGGAAAAAATAACCAATTTAGCTTTGTTTATTCCAGTGATGTTCCCCCAAACATCTACCACAAGAACCCTTGCTTTATGTAACACTCTTAAAATCCATGGGACATACTTTGAAGATAGCTGATCTATCATGTCTAAACACCCTCCGTTGCCAACATTCAGGTCCAGAGAGGTAGAGATCCTGAAAAGTGCAAAGAGAGCCTGTCTCTGGCCCTTGGAAGGCTGCTGAATCATGGTCTTTTATTTGAGTTCTCTGAGAAATCTTGTGCTGCCCAAGAGGAATTTTTCCAGCTATTTCTTATATTCAAAAAGTCAGTTTCAAGAAGTAGAGGAAGTCAGGCCAGGAAGTTTGGTCTGTGGTAGACAGGGCATTGGATTTCCCCATCCTGTTCCTGTGACTGGTTGCACCCAACACCCACAGCACCCTGGTGCTGCTGCAGGGCTAGGGAGCTGGTGGGGTGGAAGGAAGACAAGCTCTGGCTGTCTGCAGGAGACTAATGGTGTGAAATGCCTTGGCTGGATATTCAGGGCGGGCTCTTTGACTTTTCTTGTTCTCTGAGTGCAGCAGGAAGTAGCTATGATAGAGCAATGTCCCATGGGGCCACATGGGAGTGAGGGACTCCGATTCAGCAAGGCCTCCCGTGTGCACACACCACTTCCCCATCATGGTGTCTGCCAGCACTGCAGGCCTGATTCACCAGCCTGCCTGTGACAAGGCACCAGCTGCATATGACTGCTGCCCCGGCAGACTGGAAAACGTCAGCAGGCACCTGGGCTGGACCCTCCCAGAAGCCTGGCTCAGGCTTGGCCTCCTCTAAGTGCTCAGTGGGCTCAGTGGGAAGTGGAGTGTGTGCTGGACCACAGCAAGCCTGCTTCCTCTCCGCATCTGTCTATAACCACTCTTGGGATTACTGCCGCTAACTTCTCTCCTCTCTGCTTTTTCACCTTTGCTTTCTTGATGCAGTGATGGCCACGGGTAAGCAGGCGGGGCGTGTCAGGGAACATTGCAGCATCCCCTCCTAGCCTGTCTCTGTTCAACCCAGAAACTCATCACCTTGAGCTCCAAACGCACCTCTTGGCTAGAACTGTGGAATAGGGGTGGGACCATTAACTTTCAGCTTCTATTTCTCTGAAATAACCCACCATAATTTTAAGTCTCTTTGAAGATGGAAACCTTTGCATCAGAGTCCCTGTGAGTGGTGACTTCCTGGTATATTTCTAGAAGCAGAAAGCAAAAGGCCAGTCACATGCAAAGCCTCAGTCATGGGCATCGGTAATTCTGTGGTTCCCAAGTCACAGTAACTTTCTGGAGCTTCTGGGGGAAATTGTTGTGACATACTGGATTTCATTAGCCATTTCTTGGAAATGAGCAGGGGGTTTGGAGCAGAGAATAGGATCTGCCCCATGCTCTGGCTTTGACTTCAGAGGTGAAGGTCTCTGGGCTCCCCTCAGGACCCACAGTGACAAGGGGATTCTGGGGAAGACCCTAAAGGGCCTGTGCTTACCGGCTCCTTCCCAGTACCTGCCCCTCAGGGCTCTCCGCCAGGAGCCCCCGTGACGCAGGCCATCTTCCTCCCTAGTTGGCCTCTACACCTCCATCTTCGGCGTGCTCCAGCTGCTGTGCCTGCTGACAGCCCCCGTCATCGGCTACATCATGGACTGGAGGCTGAAGGAGTGTGAAGACGCCTCCGAGGAGCCTGAGGAGAAAGATGCCAGCCAGTGCGTAGGCAGGGCGGTGCCCCAGCTCCCAGCCCCCTGCCCCTTTAGAAAGGCCACAGAGCCTCATGTTAGGCAGGCACAGGGTGGGCGGATTCGATTTTAACGTCAGGAGAGGCAAGAAAGGCATGTGCTTGGAACGCCCCTCGCAAGTCCCTTAAACACCCACTCATTCAGTTCAGCACGTGTTTAGGTCACTCACCTCTTTATGGAAATTCTTTGGTATGCCAAAGTTTGGGAAGCACTATGCTAGACAAAAGGAGAGAAACCACAGGAAAGTCTGTGCAGACAACCAGTTAGCAAACTGTTCTGTCCCAGGGCCGCCCTCCCTTTGATCCTTGGCAGGGGCAACACAGTGGGCAGGCCATCTTAAAGTTGTCCCACTTGTCTACAAGGTTCATTCTATTCAGTTTGAGTAGTAGGTCGCTATAGCCACAATATGTGTAAGAATAAAGTTGTTCGTGATTGTGAGGATTAAACAAGATACTAGAGTCCTACTTTATGTAAGGGTTGGGCTCTCAGATCAGAAGATGAGTTGAATGCTGTCTTCTTTGACTCCACCTTCATATAATGAGCTATTGTTTGTTGTATCAGGCCCTATGCCAAGCATTTAATGCACAATATCTCAGTCAAGCCTTGGGACATTGTGATGAGGTATGTGCCAGTGTTATACCCATTTTACAGACAGGGGAACTGAAGCTAGGAGTTTGACTAGTTTGCCTTAGGTCTCGTAGATAGGAAGTGGTGGGCCTGGGACTTCCTGCACATCTCCAAGCACTTGGAATTTCTCCTTGGATGTCTTATGACCATCCATGGGGTGTCTGTGTGGGTGGTGAAACTGGAATCAGTAATAGTTAATTCACAAAGAAATAATTATAGAGAATGCTCTGTTATCTAGGTCAGGTTCTGCAGCCAAGAGGTTATTTGTGCCCATTCCGGTTCCATCTGCTGCATGTTTATTTCTTCTTTACTCACCCCTGCCCCCCAAAGGGAAATCCATTCACTCCCTTATTTGGCTTATATCAGGCTTATTATCAGCGTCCTGCAAGATTTGGGTGGACTTGAAGCCAGTGATGAAGTGAGGCTTTGCCACACATTCTTAGGCACACTCCATTCCTTCTCTTCCCATCACTGGAGCTCAGCCTTCACTAAAGTGCTACAGCGTGTTGATGGTCATCTTCTCATATCTGAGCCCCCTCCTCTGAGGCTCACGCTCAGGAGGAGGACCAGGGAGAATCCCTAATGCTGGTCTAGTCTCACCACACTCCCTAAAATACACTTGGGTGGCCTCTGAGTCTTGCAGTTCACTCACTGTGGCTCCTGAGGCCTGTCTTCTTGGGAAGACCCACTTCCTTCAGGGAGCTCCCCAACTCCTGTGTGTGCTCTGTGTCTCTACAGAGGCGAGAAGAAGAAAAAGAAGCGGGACCGGCAGATCCAGAAGGTCACCAATGCCATGCGGGCCTTCGCCTTCACAAACCTGCTGCTCGTGGGCTTTGGGGTGACCTGCCTCATTCCCAACCTGCCTCTACAGGTGGACATGGGGAGTGGGAGAGGCCAGTTGGGGCGTGGGGCAACAGGAAGGGACGTTGCTTAGAGACTAAAAGGTCATGGAAGCCATCAACAAAGCAAAAGGTGACTTTCATTCATCCCATTCAACCAACCAGCCCACTGGCCCACCATTATTTATTGAGGGCCTGTTACCTGTCCAACTCTGTGCTTGCTACTGGGAGTGAGCCATTAGGGAAACTTGGATTGCCTTTCCCAGAGGAACTCTTCTCTGTGAAGTATTGGTGTTCGTCTTGGTCTTGTGGTTATCTCGAGTATCATGAATACCACCATCATGCCATTTCTTGGAACTGGGGTAGTGTGGTTACGTGTTTTGTATTTGTTCAAACAGCTGAAAACTGATGTTCAAAGAGGCCTGGCCAATCTCTGGTGTTTGTGGGAACATCTGCTTCCCTGGTACTAGAGTGCCCTCAGGGTCTCTACTCAAGAGAGTGGAGAAAGACCATGATGATGACTTGGCACCTAGGTTCAGAAGCTTAACTCCCTTGCACAAGCTTTCTGAGGCTTTTGAACCCTGACTTTTGACAAAGATTGTGAACAAGTTAGATGTTGCCACCCGCCTGACCCCACCTGGAGGACGATGAAATTGGTTTAGTGGTAGGTTTTGGTTCAGTCCCAAGTTTACAAACTGTGAAGGGACACGAGTGACAGCTTTGCCTCCAGATGGGTATAGACCATCTGGGTCAGGTCCAGGACGTAAACAAGAGTCCCTCCCTTTTTACAAGTGGCCAGGTGTTGTGAGGCAGGTTGAACAGCCGGGTGTGTCCCACCCACAGGTACTTATCATGGGTATGTGCTGTCACTGGGTGTGCAGACCACAGGAAGCCATCGAAAACTTGTGCCAGTTCCAGAGGGGGTGTTGTTGCATCCCTCATGCTCTGCCTGTCTCCTGGGCTGCCTTGTCTGTAAGACCAACAGGCCCTTGCCCTGACCACCTTGTCCATCGAGAGGCAATGCTCAGTGGGGCTAGTCATCTGCTTTTTGTTTTATTTCGTTCTCACTGAAAACTTTGAAAAGGCAGCAAGACGTTAGAGGTGGGGGGCGGGTGCTGCACAAGTATGTGTGTGCATGTGCATGCACATTCGGGCACAGCCTCTTTCAACACTGCAAAGAGCAGCCCCTGCCCTCTTCACTATCCCCATTTCTGGGAACAGGTCCTGGCCGCTGAACAAGATAGCAGGGCTGTGTACAACAAAAAGGGCAAACACAGGGTCCTAGTGGCAAAGCAGACAGCTCTTGTGCCTCTCAGGAGTCATTAACAAGCACTTCTAGGAGCTTCTAAGCCTGCCAGCAGTGGCTTTCCTGGGAGGGGGCCTTCCCTCAGACAGTGATAGAACTTTGCTAGGGAAGTGAGAAGAGCAACCACCTGCCAGGAAGGACTGGGTGAGCAGGCAGGGAGACCTGGGCACAGTCCTCAGGTAGGCAAAGGCAGGAGATCAAGGTCATGATGAGTGCCCTCTTATACAGCACTGTATCTAACAGCAGAGCCCTAACTGGTGGTGTTTGCATGTCACCATAGTGTAAATGCTGTCATCATGGCTGGTTTCAGGCTATCACTATGATGTCACCAAATGTGGAATTGGAAAGAGATTCACAGTAACACACTATCACGTGGCATTTCCACCAAACAGATATGATAGATGTCAAAAACCTGGCAAGTACAATAGTGAAAGATAGCAAAATAATTAGGAAGTAAATGAGTTTATATCATTCCATTTTTTTTTTTTTGAGACAAGATCTCACTGTCACCCAGACTGGAGTGCAGTGGAGCGATACCAGCTCACCACAGCCTTGACATCCTGGGCTCAGGCAATCCTCCTGCCTCAGCCTCCCAAGTAGCTGGGACTAAAGGCATGCACCACCACACCCAGCTAATTTTTTTTTGTTTGTATTTTTTGTAGAGATGAGGTCTTACTATGTTGACCAGGCTGGTCTGGAACTTCTGGGCTCAAATGATTCTCCTGCCTTGGCCTCCCAAAGTGCTGTGATTTACAGGCGTGAGCTACCATGCCCAGCCATAATTCAGTTTTTAATAATGACTGTGTTTAACAACTGGCTTGCAAATTGCTGAAAATTCAACAATTGGCTCTGGAGAACTGGTATTGCCGACTCTAGGTTGTCCTTACTCCTGTTGTTCAGGACCCCAGGAACTTCGGGGGCAGGGGGAAGATAGGGAAGGGCCCCTTGTGGTCCTGCTGATGCTCTGTTCTCCTTCCCTCAGATCCTCTCCTTCATCCTGCACACAATCGTGCGAGGATTCATCCACTCTGCCGTTGGGGGCCTGTATGCTGCCGTGTAAGTCCTGGAGGCTGCAGGTGGCTGGCGGTCGAGGGTTTGGGAATGGTCTGGGGAGGCTGCTGGTGGGACTGAGACCCTGAGGCTGCGTCAGCCCGCTTTAACAGGATTCATTTTCTTGTACCAGGGGACAGGTACTAGGGTTTCTGCTGGGTGTGCCAGGGGAAGGCCATACCTGGCAGGAAGTAGGTCAGTGGGCAGACAGTTGGGTGCCCACGAGCCTTGGCATTTAACACGAAGTCAGTTTCCCCAGCCAGGATCAGTGCTGCTCTTGTAGTTCATTATGGCCTCGGGGCTGCTACTTAGCCAAGTCCTGGGCTGGCCCTGGCTGCTCAACGGGAAAGACAGGGGTGGGTTCTGGCTGCCTGAAGCTAAAGGTTGAAGTTCAGGTGGGTTTCATCAGGAGTATCGACATGGGCGAATGAGCCCACAATGTACCAGACTGTCCTCATTTAGAGCCTTTTCAAAGGACCCAGTTGTGGGCATAGCCTTCTTGGGCCCTGGCTAAAATGAAACCACCTTTTTCCAAGAGACCACACATCCACAATTGTTCTTCCTACTCTGGCCTGGGGCTCGATCCAAAAACTGAACCCCAAACACCATCATCTACTGCCTCTAACTGTGAGACCAGCTCATTTCATGCTGGGAGCCCCTTCCCGTCCCTGGGGCAGCAAAGCCTGACATGTGCTAAGGTTTAAGCCAGAATTACCTCCTGCTTCCTACAGCATCCCATGGGGTCATCCCAGGTCTGCTCATCCTCTACCTCGCCCCGTCCCCCAGGAGGAAGTTGTGGCCGCCCTGGCAGGGGCTAAGGGAGTCAGGCAGGGGCTGTGATGCTGAGTTTCCGTGATTACACAATGCTTTTCTGGATTAGGGCACAGCAGAGCCAGGCCCAGCCTCCAACCTGCTCCCTGGGCCTGTTTCCCAAGCCTCAGACTCTTGCCGGCACACTTTCCACACAGCCTGGCCAGACACCCACAGGCCTGGGGCACATCTGGGTGGTGTGGGCTCTGCCCAGAGTCTGGGGCCTCTGGCTGGTCCCCAAAGAGAAACATTTTGCAGGACTGCTTAGCCGAAAGTAATCCAAGGGCCAGTACCCTACCCTTCTCTGGCACCAGTGGTGCAGCCTGGGATCACCAGATACCCTGGGGCCAGGCCAAGCTGAGAAGGATGGCACTGGCCGTGACAGGTGTCTGCTGTCCTTACAGGTACCCCTCCACCCAGTTTGGCAGCCTCACAGGACTGCAGTCTCTGGTCAGTGCACTCTTTGCTCTCCTGCAGCAGCCACTGTTCCTGGCTATGATGGGTCCCCTCCAGGGAGACCCTCTGTGGGTAAGAAGGGCCAGGGGGCAGTGGGCTATGGGCATCTGCTCCACTCTGCTGACTAGGAACTGGGGGCATCAATTGGGGCTCCAGAGTCCTGAGGACAGGAGGTTTGAGAACTTTGGTTAGGATCACTTCAGGGTCCCTTCATGAATGGTGGCCAGCCAGGAGGAGTAACATGTCCTCTCTGGACCGGATTTCTGGGTAAATAGAAGAGTTTCTGTCCTGGCCCCTCCTGGCAGGGCAGGATTCTTAACCAGGTACCAAGAGTTTGTCCCAACCCTGGCCCCACCCCTGGAGATTCAGATCAGTAGGTCTGAGGTGGGGGCCGAGGCCCTGAGGGCTGCCGAGTGCCTGTGAAGAGCCTGCAGAATTGGATGCTGGAATGCGGAATGACAGGCCCTCAGACCTCTTGGGCCTTCCTTTTTTCCTCTCTCCTCCTATGACTTCTCTTCCCAAACCTGATTGTGAGGGTGGGTCTCGAGCGTCAGTCCCATCCTCCCGTGATGGCTACCCTCCTCCTTGCCTCCCCAGGTTAACGTGGGGCTGCTTGCCCTGAGCATGCTGGGCTTCTGCCTCCCCCTCTACTTGATCTGCTACCGGCGCCAGCTGGAGAGGCAACTGCAGCAGAAGCGGGAGGATGACAAGCTCTTCATCAAGATCAACGGCTCATCCAACCAGGAGGCTTTCGTTTAGTGCCCACCTCAGAACTGCGGCCTCCTGCCTGCGCTTCTGTGACTGACCCATGTGCCCCTCCCCACCCCCGAGGATGCCACGCACCCCCAGGATCCTTTCCTTCACCATGTTGGAGCCCATGCTCCCTCCCAGGGCCCTGGTCCTGCCTTGGAGTTCTGCGGTGGAAGGATGGGAGAGGGCCCAGGACGGTCGAGTTTCCTACTGCTGAATGCAGGGGCTGCCCCGGCTTTGCTCTACCACCCCTGAGGGACCCTGAGGACTTGGGTCTCCAGATGCCTGCAGGAGGAGCCAACAGTACCCTTGGCAGGCAGGCACTCTCCCTCAAGTGTCTGGAATTCTGCCTCTTGCCAAAGCAGAGGGGTCTGCCATCCGCTGCCCACCACCTGCCCCCCCGGCTGCATGCCCACCAGCCACGCCTGCCTGAGGACAAAGGCTTGCACTGTCTGCACCTCCCTCGCCTGGCCCCTCACCTCCTCCTCTGGCCAGTCTGAGGCTGCCTGAGGAAGGAAGGACCCGCTTCCTGTTGTTGGTGCTAACGCCTTTGTAATTCCAGCCCCCTGTGGTCTGTCTGTGGCCTGTCCTCCCATTTGAGGCCTGTGGAGAAACATCCCCCAGCTTACAGCCCGGGAGGGGATGGAGGGCTGAGGGGTCACACGAGCCCAGGAGCCAAGGACAAAGCTGAGCAGTCATCCCTCACCTCTTCCCCCAAGGCCTACTGGGGGAGCATGCTTCTACTGCCACCCTCCATCCTATCAGCCACCTGAAGAGAATGAAAGGGCCACCACCAGGGCACCCCCCACATATACGTTGGTTTTGTGGGGGTGGAAGTAAGGCTGTCGCTAACAGACATGGAGGTCCAGACCTGGGCAGGGAAGTGGACTTGTGGGGACCGAGGGATGTGTGTGAGATGGGGGTGGAGTGGGCTCTGAGGGTCTGACCCTGTCCGCACCTACCAGACCAGGAGCCTGCCAGTAGCAGCAGGCCCATCACCCAAGAGCCAGTCTCGCTCTTGGCCAGGAACTTGTTCAGGGCTGCAGAGCCACAGCGCCCCCTGCTGACAGACTGTGCCAGGCCCTGGAGCTGTTTACGTTGGAGCAGCCAAGCCTGCCTGGCTCACCAACCCACCCACCTTGATTGCCCCCAGAAATGTGTCTGAGACCTCCTGGGAGTGCTGAGAGGGGTGAGTTGATGTTTAGGTTTTTAGTGGGGGCTTTTTTTCCTCCCTTTAGTTTTATCAGACTTCTTTTTATAAAGCAATAAATTCATTTTCTCCTGGTAAGGGATCCCCCCTTTAGCATATCAGTTGATGCCTGCATGTGCCTGTTTTGAGCTTGAGAAGAAAAGGCATGGCAAGACTTTTCTTCCACCGACCAGCCCCAGCCTTACCCAGCTGCTCACCATCTCTCGGGAACTGCCGTCTCAGTAGGCCAGAAAAAGACCTTACTCCCCCATCCCTGAACAAGCTGGGCTTG
>CAUYQG010158286.1:0-10349 GCA_963574415.1 Tarsius wallacei | reverse complement strand
AAATGTTTCTAAGTAAAACATAAACTTTCAATTTGGGATGTCAACAATTCTAATAATGAAACCAGGGTCTTTTTGTTTTTCTACCTCTTGGGCCCAGATGGCTCCAGTGGCTGGGACTATAGGTACACACCTGGCTCATTTTTTAATTTTTTGTAGAGATGGAGTTTTTTTTTGTTTTGTTTTGTTTTGAGTTGGAGTCTCACTCTGTCGCCCACACTGGAGTGCAGTGGCCGCTCCCGGCCACAACAGCCTCGACCTGCTGGGCTCCGGCGATCCTTCGGCCTCAGCCGTCCAAGTAGCCGGAATTACAGGCGCGCGCTACCACGCCCGGCTAATTTTTTTGATTTATTGTAGAGATGAGGTCTCGCCAGGTTGCCCAGGTGGGTCTCGAAGAGATGGAGTTTTGCTATGTTTCCCAGGTCAGTCTTGGCTCCTGCTCAAGCAATCTTTCTGCCTTTGCCTCCCAAAGTGCTAGGATTACAGGAGTGAATTCTTCTAACAAGCTGAGGGAGCATGACATGGGATCCTTTCCTAGTAGAGTCTCTGATGAGAACCTAGCCCTCGTCAACACCTGGATTGCAACCTGTGACTTTGGAGCAGAGAGACCAGCTCTTCTACCTCCCTCTTCCACTTTGAAGCACATCTCCTGACCAGGCTCGGTGGCTCAGCCTGTACTCCCAGCACTTTGGGAGGCCGAGGTGAGAGGATTGCCTGAGCCCGTGGATTCAAGACCCATCGGGCAACTTGGCGAGACCTCGTCTCTACAACAAATAAAGAAAATATTAGCCGGGCGTGGTAGCACGCGCCTGCAGTTCTGGCTACTTGGAAGGCTGAGGTAGAGGGGTCGCCAGAGCCCAGCAGGTCAGGGCTGCGGTGGCTGGGAGCATGCCACTGCACTGCAGTCTAGACGACAGAGTGAGACTCCAACTCAAAAAAAAAAAAAAAGAAAGAAAGAAAAAGGACATCTCTCTATTTTAATCATCTGATTGACAACCTTGATGCCATCTGCAATCTGAATTTCCCTTTGCCATATAACCTAACACACTCACATTCACAGGTTCTGGGGATTAGAGTGTAGCCATCTTTGGGGGGGTGGTCATCACTCTGCCTATACTACACATGGTTCTGCTGAGCCTGTGGACTCCTTGTCAGCCCAACCCTTTCTCTACAGACCCTTAGCGATGGCTTTATCCCCACAGCAATCAGTAATCTATGTTCTGCATTCCAGAAGTTTTTTGAAATTATCATTCACTAATATGGATCATTGTCAACCCTTCTCATTCTCAATGATATTTTGATATAGTAACCTTTTTATTCTTTCGCTTTCCTTTTCGTTTTCTCTCAAGAGGGAGAAAAACACAGGTGCTCAGTCCAGCATCTTGAAGAGGAGGAATATTCTTTCTGCACATCCATCTTACAGGACTAACCAAAAATTTAATCCCAGTCAGTGTTGGGGCCTCCATACCTTCTTATTGTTACAGCAGCTTCTAGGAGATTAAGAGGTGCCTGGGGGCATCTCATCTCCAGACATCATAGAAGCCATTGACAGGTTTATTGTTAAAGTTGGCAGTGATCCTTTAAAGCCTGGCATCTCTCTGTTTCCCTGCCACAGGCAGAGTGGGGGTCCTTTGCTGAGTGGGAATGTTACTATGTGGTAGGCTACACTCCAGCCATTCTCTTTAAAGTCTTGCTCATCTCCCGAGAGTCCAACCAGCAGTCTTGGGACGGCCGGCTTTTGCTTCCTACCCATGCGTCGCTCATCTCTCTTCTTTTCTCTTTGCCCTTAAAGTCACTGCTCCTTTTCTCTGGGCCCCTTCTAGGACTCCTGGCTTGATCTCTTCAACAGGCTCAAGCTTTAGGAAAATTAAGCCAGAAAGGGGAATATCTTGCAGAAGCTTTTTTTCTGTTAGCCCTTACAATTATAAAACTTTGAGGCAAGAAAATACAAAATGGTCTGGGTACCTTTCTGGAACCAAGGATGGAAAATAGAGAAGAACATGGTTATATAATTAAAAAGGTTTTTTTGCCACTATATATATTCATTCATTCATATATACTCATTGCTACCATACATATTCAAGTCTGTCCGTCTATCTATCATCTACCTACCCTATTTATGCTTATAGCATATGGATAGTTTTCTGCATTAAATCACTGAATTGTGATTTAATCCATTCATACTGATATTTGTTACTTTTTTCTCATTACAAATAATGCTGCAATTAGTATACTTTTATATACATTTTTGTATACCTATGGGAGTATATTTTAAGAACATATTCCGTCTTCAAAATGTTAAACATAGCCGGGCTCCGTGGCTCAGCCTGTAATCCCATGCTTTGGGAGGCTGAGGTTTGCCTGAGTCTGCGGGTTCAAGACCCGCCTGGGCAATTTGGCAAGACCTCATCTCTACAATAAATCAAAAATTAGCCGGGCGTGGTAGCTCGCACCTGTAATTCCGGCTACTTGGAAGGCTGAGGCGGAAGGATCGCCGGAGCCCAGCAGGTCGAGGCTGCAGTGGCCGGGAGGGTGACAGAGTGAGACTCCAACCCAAAAAAAACCAAAAAAAAAAAAAAAAAGTTAAACATCAAGTTACTAAATAACTCAGCAATTCCACTTCTAGGTATCTACCCAAGAGAAATTAAAAACTACATATGCACAAAAACTTGTACATGAATGTTCACAGCAGTATCATTCATAATAACCTAAAAACAGAAACAACCCAAATGTTTATCAACTGATGAATGGATAAACAAAACATGGCTTGTGCATACATTAGAATATAATTCAGCCATAAAAAGGAGTGAAGCACTGGCTGGTACATGCTGCAACATGGATGAACTTTCTAAACATTATTCCAGGTGAAAGAAGGCAGTCACAAAAGACCATATGCATGTATTATATGACTGTTTATATAGACATATCCAGAATAGGCAAAGTCTTAGAGACAGAAACTAGACTAGTGGCTGCCTAAGGTGAGGAGCAGGGGTGGAGTGGGGGAGTGGAGAGTGACTGCTCATTGAGATGAGGGTTTATTTTAGGGGAAGCAAAAATGTTCTAAAATTAGATAGTGGTGATGGTTGCATAATTCTATGAATATACCAAAACCCACTGACTTGTTTACTCTCAAATGGTGAATTCTACTGTAAATTAATAGAGCTGTTTCACCAAAAAAAAAGAAAAAAGAAAGAAAAAAAAAAAACCCTAAAAGTGGAATGCTGGAATCAGTGCTGAGTCTTTTTTTTTTTTCTTTTTTTTTGAGTTGGGGTCTCACACCGTTGTGTCTAGGCTGGAGTGCAGTGGCACGCTCATGGCCACCGCAGCCTCAACCTGCTTGGCTCAGGCAATCCTTTCAGCTCAGCCTTCCAAGTAGCTAGAACTACAGGAGTGGGCTACCACGTCCAGCTAAGAGCTCCTTCTTTTATTTGCATTCTCTCTAGGTAACCTATTCCATCTCGCGGCCAATGACTTACACATAGAACTTCCAGCTTTGTTGATCTCTCCCCTGATTTTGAGTTCTCTCCATGCAAATGCCTTCTTGACATCTTTTTGATATCTTACAGGCATCTCTAATTTCCCCCTAATTCCTACTCTTCCCCTTGCTCTTAAATCCAATTTATGGTACCACCATCTACTGAGTTTCTTTTTCTTTTTTTTTTTAAAGCAGGATTTAGGCCGGGCTTGGTGGCTCAGCCTATAATCCCAGCACTTTGGGAGGCAGAGGCCAGTGGATTGCCTGAGCCTGCGGGTTCAAGACCAGCCTGGGCAACTTTGCTAGGCCTTGTCTCTACAATTAAAAAAAATAAAAATAAAAATTAACCAGGTGTGGTAGCGCAATGCCTGTTCATCCAGTTAGTTGGAAGGCTGAGGCAGAAGGATCGTTGGAGCACAGTAGGTCGATGGAGTGAGACTCCAACTAAAAAAAAAAAATTTTTTTTAAATTTGATTTGTTTTTGAGTTGGAGTCCCACCCTGTCACCCAGACTGGAGTGCAGTGGCTGCTCCCGGCCACCGCAGCCTCGACCTGCTGGGCTCCGGCGATCCTTCGGCCTCAGCCTTCCGAGTAGCTGGAACTACAGGTGCGCGCTACCACGCCCGGCTAATTTTGTGATTTCTTGTAGAGATGAGGTCTCACCAAGTTGCTCAGGCTCTTCTCCAACACGTGGGCTCAGGCAATCCCCTCACCCTGGCCTCCCAAAGTGCTGGGATTACAGGCTTGAGCCACTGTGCCCTGCCCTGCTTTTGATTTTTTAAACTTCAGTATGTATGTAATACATTTATGTGCTCTAAAAGTCTAAAATAAAGAAAAAAAATAAAAGCAAAAGGTCTAAAATTAGAAATGGTATGTAGTGAAAAGTCCCTCTTGCTACTTCTCTTAGTGCTGTCTTCTAGCTCCTTCCTGTATTTATGCAAATTTTATTTCCCCCACAAGTGGTAACTTACTATACAATATTTTACAGAATCCTGTGTTTTCTTATTTTTGTCTTCATACACCTTGGTGATCTAACTTAAGAACAAGGGGCATGCCGGGCTCGGTGGCTCAGCCTGTAATCCTTCGCTTTGGGAGGCTGAGGTGAGTGGATTGCCTGAGCCCGTGGGTTCGAGACCCGCCTGGGCAACTTAGCGAGACCTCATCTCTACAATAAATCAAAAATTAGCCGGGCATGGTAGCGCGTGCCTGTAGTTCCAGCTACTTGGAAGGCTGAGACGGAAGGATCACCGGAGATCAGCAGGTCGAGGCTGCGGTGGCCGGGAGCAGCCACTGCCCTCCAGTCTGGGCGACAGAGTGAGACTCCAACTCAAAAAAAAAACAAAAAAAAGAACAAGGGGCATTTTACTAGGATTTTAGAGAGCTCACAGTATGACAGGAGGGCTGAGCAACCAGGTAGAGGTACAATACAAAGAACCGAGAATGAACAAGAAGCAGAACAGAAGTACCATTTGGCCAGAGTCTGCTGCCAGATGAGTGGACTGTTTTTCCACTCAAGAATCTCCTTGGAAAGTCGGGCATGGTGGCTCATGCCTGTAATCCCAGCACTTTGGGAGGCGGAGGAGAGAGGATGGCCTGAGTCTACAGGTTCAAGGCCAGCCTGGGCAACACGACAAGACCTTGTCTCCACAATAAATCAAAAAATTAGCTGTGTATGGTGGCACACGCTTGTAGTTCCGGCTACTAGGAAGGCTGAGGCAGAAGGATCACCTGAGCCCAGCAGGTCGAGGCTGCGGTGGCTGTGAGCGTGCCACTGCACTCCAGCCTGGGTGAAACAGTGAGATTTGGACTCAAAAAAAAAAAAAAAAAAAAAAATCTCTTTGGAGACAGAATCCAACTGGCCAAGATTAGACCATGTACCCACTCTTTGACTGTAGCAGGTCAGTAAGAGGAAGGATATAACAATGTCCTGGGGGCCCTTGGCTTCTATAAGGGGATGCTTGGTACCTTGGCTGTACACAACTGGAGGGAGAATTCTCCAAAAGATAGTTAAACTATGATTAGGAAGAATTAGGATGGGAGAATAACCAATAAACACAGGTGGCCCCTACAGAGCTCATGCATTTTTAATTTTATATATTAAGTAACAGTGTAACAAAAATAATCTAAGTCAATAGTAGAGGTATAAGACTTGTTTTTCTTTTAAAAGATATGGTATATTATTCAAGTTGGAAAAGTACTATCTTAAAATCCATATTAAAGAAATATTTTCTAGCTGCCTTACAATGAAGTCAGCACCTCACCATCAGTGTGCAATAGATCTTAAGAAATAGTACAAGACCCTTTACTCAGTTATATGCCTTCAAAAGGTCACCAGTTAATGAAAGGCCATACTTAAGCTTTGCTTTGTCTACTAAATGCTCGGCTAAAGACTATTCTCTTACTCATTTTCTATATGGTGGAAGGGATTGGCTTATTTCTTCTACTTTCATTGTTACTGTTTATTATTAAAACATTTTGACTTGGAAAAGTCTTCAGCAAGTAGCAACTTCTAAGTTAGACTAGAGATATAGCAAATTTTTTTTTTTTTTTTTTAAGTTGGAGTCTCACTGTCGCCCAGACTGGAGTGCAGTGGCCGCTCCTGGCCACCGCAGCCTCGACCCGCCGGGCTCCGGCGATCTTCCGCCTCAGCCTTCCAAATAGCCGGAATTACAGGCACGCGCTACCACACCCAGCTAATTTTTGATTTATTGTAGAGATGAGGTCTCGCCAAGTTGCCCGGGTGGGTCTCGAACCCATGGGCTCAGACAATCCACTCACCTCAGCCTCCCAACGGTGCGGGATTACAGGCTGAGCCACTTAGCCCGGTGCAATTCATTTCTTGAATGCTATAATTTTATTTTGGTTTACCTTCAATTTACAGAGCTTTTCAAACATTAATTAGCCAAGTTCCAGGATTCAGTAACTTGAACAAACTTAAAAAAATTATTATATTTTCACTTTTGTTATCAAACCACAAATGGACTTTCATAAAACTTATTAGAAAATCTATTAGTCTCTCTAAATTGCCACTTTCTTTCAAATATAATTTGTTTCAATAAACTTTTTCATTTTCAATTTACTTGACTCAGTTTTATATGTCCAGTTCTTTATGGTGAATTGACTTAATCTGTCAGCTTTAATAAATAAACCACTTCTTTCTTATAAAGTATTGACATCTCTGTTAAGAGTGTCACTTATAAAGCCAAATCTCTTTAAAACTTTTCAGTCTTCAAATGTTTAACTATTTCCATTTTACAATTTGTCTTAGGTGACTTAATACATTTCGGTCAGATTTACAACTACTTTTACTGCTTACCATTAGTACTACCTCACCCACTGAGGTCCAAATATCTTCCAGTATTCATTATAGCAACTCTGAGACCTTTGGGTATATTATTTTTTTCTTTATGCACAATGATAAACATAATTCCAAGATAATAAACTGGTCATCCTACTAAAGCATAGAGTGTTTTATAGAGAATGTGTATGACAAGGCAAATCTTTCCAAGACATTTCCTTCACAGGATGCTCATGAATCAACGGTCATGAAACTTTTCTCCTCCACCCACTCCCCATCATGAAACATTCTAACAATTAACTATATGCATTGAAACTTATATTACTGATATTATTGCTTATTGCACTTATTATTTATCAACTAGTATAGTAAAACTATTCTATAACACTGTAAGGTCCAAATATTCAATAAGATAATTACAAGATGAATGAAATGACCAGTGAGTCTACAATTAGCCAAATGGGGGAGGAAGGGGTTTGGGGAGCCAAATCCCATTCGCATTACATCTAAGCTCACATTATTGTAGGGTCTATTATCATGAACCTTTTCTTGTATTTCAAACACCAAATCTCAGTCATTAATGCTAAAGATGGAGTGGGGAGACATTATAGGAAAGAAATTTTATGACAATACACCAGTGCTTTCTAAACTTTTTAAAACATTTAAGTGAGGCTGGGCATGGTGGGTCATGCCTATAATCCCAGCACTTTGGGAGGCCAAGGTGAGAGGATTGCCTGAGTTCATGGATTCGAGACCAGCCCTAACAACTTGGCGAGACCTCATCTCTACAATAAATAAAAAAATTTGCCGGGCATGGTGCCACGTGTCTGTAGTTCCAGTTACTTGGAAGGCTGAGGTGGAAGGCGACAGAGTGAGAGGCTCCAATTCAAACAACAACAACAACAAAAAAACCCAAAAACATTTAAGTGTGCATAAAGAGAGAGTGCATAAGGAGCCAAGTGCTATGATCTATATTCAAGGTCCTGGTGTTGTTCAGTAAAAGTATGAAGAAGACACAGAAGGCATCTTGCACCTGAAAAATACTTCAGTAGCTGATAAAAGACAGCCAATAGATCTTGAGGGTATCTGGATGGGAGAGACCCAGATGAGAAAATGGGCTCAAACAAGGACTTCAAGAGACAGAAAGGGAGGAAATCAAGAACATAACTCAATTGGCCTAGGGCAGGAGGGCAAGCAACTTTCTTGAGAAAAAAATCATACTATTTGAAGACAGACCTAAAGAGGGAGCTAGGCATGGTGGCTCATGCCTGTAATTCCAGCACTTCGGGAGTCTGAGGTGGGAGGACAGCTGGAGCCCAGGAGTTTGAGACCAGTCTAGGTAAAAGAGTGAGACTGTTTCTACCAAAAAAAAAAAAAAAAAAAAATTTGCTGGGCATGGTGGTGTAAGCCTATAGTTCCAGTTACTTGGGAGGCTGAGGCAGAAGGATTACCTGAGCCCAAGTCAAGGGTTCAGCGAACTGTGATCATACCACTGCCCTCCAGCCTGGGCGACAGAGTGAGAGACTCAGGCGATGTTAGATTGATAAATTTGAAATCTGCACTAGGAAGATTAGATGTAAAATAAAGGGGTTACTGAGGCTGTGATACATAAACCTGCAATGGCTACAACAGTAGTTCTGAAATGTTTCCTGCAGCACTAAGCAACATGAGAGGAGAAAAGAATTGGATGGTTTGATTCACTCAGGATTGGGCTATTAACAGTAGGGTTAGAGTGGTCAAGGAAAGGAGAAAAGTAACCTGAGAGAATGTGCTCTTAAAGTCTCCCTGAAGTGAATGACTACAGGGCACATGCCAGGTAGAGAAGAAAGTAAGAAGTTGACAGAATGGAACAGAGAAGAGCTGATGGTTTTAAGATCTTGCTGAGGTCAGAAAGTGATTGATGGCAACAAAACTGGCATTCATTCTTCTGTATTAACAGCTATGACTATAAAGAGTTTGGATAAAAGGACTGTTAAAAGTCCCCAATTCAAGTGCAAAGCATTTCTGTCACTGACAAAGGCAGATAAAAATGACAAAAAGAATCATGAATAGCACCAGGCCAAAATTAATCTGATTAGTCAAGGAATCAATCTATTTAAGCAATCTTCATACTTAAAGGTAGATACTTTAATTTCTGTTTTATATAGTATTAGATTTTTAAAAATAATCACGTTAAAAAAAAAGTTCAAATTTCCATACAGTAGCACATATATCCATGATTTTAAGAAGAGGTTTCCTTATCACTGTCAAAATGGAAGATTTAAATTGTTTTAAAAGTTAGTAAAGCCAGCATTCAAGTTTTCAAAAAGATTTAGTTTGAATGCTTGGGTAAGAATTTCTCATACAAGTATATGGCAATTAGATCCTAGATAACATACTACAAGAATCAAGCAAGCAAAATGTTTCTAAGTAAAACATAAACTTTCAATTTGGGATGTCAACAATTCTAATAATGAAACCAGGGTCTTTTTGTTTTTCTACCTCTTGGGCCCAGATGGTTCCAGTGGCTTGGGTCTGGAAATTATGCAAAAGGGGTATCAGGGTCAGGTTTAAGGCACTAAAAAGCTAATTAGTGCTTGATAGTGAACCTTTGGCTACTTTTCAGTCAGGCACTCTCAGGTTAACACTTGTTTCCTTTAATCGAAGACATTAGGGATGCCTACACCCTTTCCACTCAAGCACCTATTGCCTTCAAGGAGGGTAATGATGTGGGAGGGAAGAAAAAGGACATTTCCCCCTGCTTTTTTACTTCAGATAAGCAAACAGCCCCTTAAAGACCTTTACTACCAATAATGGAGAAATATAGCAAGGTTCAAAGGCTTCCTCCTAAGGTATTCTCTACACTTTTCCCCTTCCAGATTGGAAATAAAATGCTACACCCAGATACTAATCAGTCTGGGGCACACAAATATTATACTACAAGGAGAAAATAATTAGACTAGCATGTAAATTTAATTAAGTAGAGACTCCTTGGTTAAAAAGCAGAAATTGTGGAATGGAGGAAGGAAAAAAGAAAAAAGACCAGAATGCTTTGTTTACCACTATCAGCCTTTTCACAGATTTTGGTGAGGGGGTTTCCAGGTAGGATACTGAGATATTCTTAACAGCAGCATTTAGAAAAAAAGATTTGTGGTCTTTGGACCAGCTAGCTAAAAGAAACTGCATTGAAATTGTCCATATAGTTAGGAAGAATCTGGATAAAAATTCCTGGAAGCTAAAGTCTTTATTACTGAATCAACAGGACATTCATGATAGGAGGGCAGATTTGGTCACAGGGTCCTGCCACAGCAATTTCTGACATTCAGATTAGACCTTATGTATATGTGGGTCCTTTTGATTCCTTCAACTTTGTGATTATCTGTACAGAGGGGTTTCTAAATGGTGACAAACTCACATCACCCCTATTTACTCAGTTTTTGGAGAATAACAGTTTGGACCAAATTTTTAAAAAGGTGATAGGCAAAGAGCAAAAAAAAAAAAAAAAAAAAAAAAAAAAAAAAAAGAAAAAAAATCAAACAAAAAAGTTTTCTAAATTATTCATTTTTTTGGTTTATAAACTTAGTAAAGTGGGGGTTTAGTG
>CAUYQG010158284.1:0-22554 GCA_963574415.1 Tarsius wallacei | reverse complement strand
AGGAGAGAGCACAGGCATATATATATACAAAAATATATATATATGTGTACATACATATATATATATACATATATATATAGCTGTGATTGGAGAGAAACATTCTTAGATTGCCCTGAGATTTCAGAGATTTTGTAGAGGCGCCTACAACTCCGTAGACACTAACGAATGGGTTATTTGCAGTTATTGTTCATGAAAGGTCTTTTATATTTTTAAATTGAGGCATGGTTCCCAGGTGGAAAATTCCTTACAATTAAGAACTGTTTTCAAAAGGATTCGAAAATTTAAAAACTAGACCGTATTATAGTATAGAAGTCTTCACTGAAAACAACGGCTACTGAGTTGAAGTCAGAATGTGGTAAATGTTGATTAAAATGCAAAACTATTAGGGAATTCTTTCTAACACATGCAATGGGACAATCTTTAGAAACCCCACTCTCCCTTATACTATCCTGGTATTGTGAGACTTCATTGTCCACATTTTTCTCCTGTGAAATAACAACAGTTCACCTTTCAAAACTGTTCCCTCAAAAAAGCGACAGCGATGATTGTCATTGAGACAAGGACTTTTGAAACAAACAACTTTCACACATTCACACTTACACTTGCACACCCCAAATGCACACGCAGTTGCCGGTTTTTGAAAACGTTGCCTGAAAGAGAGAGAGAGAGAGAGAGAGAGAGAGAGAGAGAATATGAAACTCGAGCTTAGGTAACCAACAAACCCAATTACTAGGCTTTATTGATACTAAAAGGAAAAGTTTCCCTCGTAAAATTTCTCAGAGCTTATTAGTTATTTAAATCAGCCCCGGGGCCGGACGAGCGACGCCGCTGGCACCTTCAGCCGGCTCCTGGAGGTGAGCAGCCGCGTCCGCGCAGTCCCACCGCGCGGCTCGGTCCTGGGCACCGGGGCCAAGGCGGGCGCCGCAAGCCGAGGTGAGCCACTTGGTGACGGGCCTGGAGCGATTGGAGAAAGCTCGTGGGGCCCAGGGGAGGCCACCCGCATCAGACGTTAGAAACGAGCAGGTCACAGCCAATACTTCGGGTGAAGGCACGCAGGCCGAGCAGCGCGGAGCGCGGGACTCACCCTGCGGGCCGCGCGGCTGCTCCTCGGGCGCCGCTGGGCACCCGCCCTGCCACCCCGCTCCGGCTCGCGTGCTGGCTCCGGGAGCCGGGCGTGGGGCTGCTTCGGCGTCCAGGGCTCGTTCCAGTTGTGTGCGGGGCTGGGAGCTTGACAGTGGGTGGGCAACAGGAGAATTTACACTTTTTTGGGTCGTTGTCCCTTTCAATAGATGACAATTCCACTGTGTGCGCGCGCGAAGGGGGGTGGTGATGCCTAATTGAATGTATTGAAAATAAGCCCCAACCTCCCCAGTGGAGTCCTCTAGGTCGGACACCGGGCTCCCAAGCCCGCACGTGGCGTTAGGGACAGCGCGAGGTGATGCCAGGAACAGGAGGAAAGGCACCGCGGGGTGAGGAGACCTGAGCCCGGGACGCCGCAGTCGCAGTCACCTGGGCTTTACTTAGCCTGAGGCCTGGCCTTGACGAACTGAGGGTGTACGAAGGGCTTCGTGAGAACCAGAACACAAGCGAGGCGTCAGCCCGGACACCCTCTAAGTTCCTGCCACCCGGTACGGGTTTGGACGCGAGATAGACGACTTTCGTCCTCGGTCCCTGTAATTGTCGGGGCCTGGGGTCCGCCGAGGGAGTTCTCGCCCTCTCCTGGGTTCGAGACCCGGGGGCCCAGAGCCGCACAGCGCTCAGGAAGCCGGCTTGGGCCAACCCCGGTCCCCGCCGCCAGAGCTGGCCCGACCCTGCTAGGGGTGGACGCCGATCTCGCGACGCCCGCCGGCCTGCAGTTTGGGGTGCGCATGGGGTGTCTGGCTCGGACTTTCCAGGTGCACTTTTCACTGCAAGGGGTCGGGGCAAACCCGGGGCGTCGGCGTTCTGCACGCGCCAGCGCATTTTCGTGTTCAGTGGTGCCCCGTTCGGGGACTGCCCATCCCCCGCCACATCCTTAACTGGTGGATGGAGGCCACCCGGAAGGGCTGGCTCCGGGACGCGACGGGCACCGCCGGCGCCGCAGGTTTCGGCCGCAGCCCACGCGGTGGCGCTGTCGGAAGAGGACGCCCGGGCTGGGGCCGGGACCCGGGCAGTGACCCGGGCTCGAGGGTGGCGGGACCTTGAGCACGAGCCGAGGCCTCGGGGCTCTTGGCAGCTACCGTGGACCCGAGTTCCTCGGCCTCACCCGGCGTTTCCCGGAGGAAAGCGCGGCGGGTGGGGAGCGCGACTCTCGGCTCCTGCCCCGGCGCCCGAGGTGGGGGCGGGGAGGCGGCGGCGGCTGCTCGGCGGTTCCTCCTCTCCCCTTGGCCTTGTTCCCCGGACGTTGACAGTGGATTCTATGTCACCTCGATCAGCAGAGCAGCCGTTCTCTCGCCGCGCTGTTGCAGGAGACCCACCGACTAAGCTCTTGACTCTGAAAAAGAATGAGGGGACCCGGGAGCCCCGGGGGGGGAGCTGCCAGGTGTCGCCGGGGTCGTGCTGGGGAGGCTACCGAGCCCGCGGCCGTGGAAGGGACACCCAGCTCCTCCTCCCAACGACTCCCCCGGCTGGGAAACTTCGCTTCTCCCCCCCCACTCGCCCCCCTCCCGCATGCGGTGTCCACACCCGACGCCATCTCCCGCACCTGGGCCCCCAGTGCAGAGCGCTCCCGTGCTCTCCTGGCGGACCCCCGCGCCTCCCTTTCCACCCACTGGGCCTCTGCACGTGGGGCCCGCTGGCCCCCCACCCTCCGACCTCCTGGGTGCTGGGCTCGCCGCCTGACGCGGACTGACTGCCCACCACCCTTTCCCATCAGGCGTCTCCCCGGGACGCACCTCCCGGTGCAGGCCGCAGGGGCTGGCTCGTTGGCAGGCAGAAGGAGGACCCCGCCGTCGCTACCTCCGGCGGCCGGACGGCTCCTCGCCGCTCCGCCCCCGCCCCGTCCCCGGAGCCGCCGGGAGGCCACGAGCCATTTATCTTTGCCTGGCGCGGGTTGGGATTTGTCCGGCTCTGATGCCAACGAGGAAGGCGTGCGGACAACGAAGTAAGTGTCCCCCGCCCTCCGCCCGGTCAGTCCCCAGACGCCCTGCAGCAGGCTGGGAAAGGGCTCCAGCCCAACCTGGTCGGCCTGCCCTTCAAGGCGCGTCCCCTGGGGCATTCTGGCCCCAGGCCCTAGTCCTCCTGGCGCATCCGATTTCCCATCTAAGCCCCTCACCGCGTGCTGTCCGGGAGAGGGTGGGTAGCTCAGCTCTCCACGGACAGTCCGAGGCGGAAATTGGCTTCAGTGCTGGCGTGGGCTTCATTGGAAAGAAAGCATCCCCCCCACCCCCGCCCCCCTCCCGCCCCCGGTAGGGCCAGCTCTGGGAAGAGGCAGGCCGGCTCTGGTTCCTAGAAGCCGTCGAAGGCTTTTGACGCTAGCGGTTCGCAGAGATTCCCGTGCGTGTATACGGGTGCAGGGAAAACGCGGCCAAGTTTCCAGAGCTCTCTAACCGGGAGGGTCGCTTTGCGTGGGTGACCCAACCAGAAAGCAAGCCTGGGAAGCTGGGTGAACGCTGGGCCTTCAGAGGCCGGGCGGCCGGGCCGGGAGCTGACGTCCGCGTTCTGCGCCCCGCACCCTGTCCCCGCAGCCTGCTCCTTGCGGTCGGGCCTAGCCGGGGCATCAGTAAGGGAAGGTCGCCCAATGGTGAAAGCACGCACGACAAACTTTGGTGTTGACAAAGAGAAATCAAGGAATGTTGTCACTAAAAGAGCAGGCCACAGAGAAGGAGGGAAGGCCTGACAAGAGATAGAGAGAAGGGGAGAGAAGACGGAAATAAGAAAAACCACGCACACTTAAGCCCAGTGTATAAAGATCCGTTGATTTTAAAAATAACAAATCTGTGTGTTTATGAAAGACAGGCGACCTTTTACTAAATGGCATAAGAAAAAAATTGGGAGGTGGGAGAAGGGGGGGGGAAGAGTCTGAGCAGATTCCCGACAAAAACGTCAATGAGAAGCAAACTGAGGCATAAAAATGTCCCCCAGATGTGAACTTTAGGTTTTGAGCACTGAAGCAAACTAATGTTCAAAAATGGATTTTGGACCAAAGTCTTAAAAGAAAAAAAAAAAAACCCCAAACATAATGAAAACAATTCTTTTCTTGAGTGTGATTTTGTTTCAAAAATGTTTGGAAATGAACCATTTGAGGAATACAAAACGAAACCAAACAAACATTTTTGAATCATTATCAAATTTATTTATTTACTGTTTAAAAAGTAGAAAATCCTAGCAAAAGGTAAAAATGTCATTTAAAATCTCTTATTGTCGAAATTAAACATACTGTAAATAATCGCTTACTTCAGCTGAAATAAGGTCAATACGAAAATTGTGCAGTAAAAAGTGTATGTAATTTAAAACAGAAAAGGCCTTTATTAGGGACAAAACTCAAGGGGGAAAAAACCCACTCTGGTCATACATCACAAAACTTCCTAGAACTCTTTTTTAAATCGAAAGAAATGTGTAAATTGTGTTACTAAACATAAATCTACAAACATTCAAAATACATTTCTGGTATAGCTAATCGCATTTGACATTTTCCTCCATGTTTAATGCAATTTTAAATAATTTAGACTTTTTACCTAAAATGATAGGTTTTTTCACTATCAAAAGCGGACAAGGGGAAACTCTATCAATAAAGAGAAAAATCATTGAATTTAAAAGGGTGCAGAATCTGAAAACAAACTAGCCACAATGTACATTTAATTGCACCTAATTGTATATTTTATTTAAATAGCCCTTCTCAGGGGTTTAATAATTTAGAATCAATAGTTCCCTTCAAAACATAATAAAATATTTACACTTTATAAAATATTAACCGATTAACAATACGGCCGTGTTGTTTATAAGCGTGTAACTTTAGTCCTGTAATCATGCTGTTGACACAAGCCAGTGAGGTTAGCGAAGTGATCCTCAGCAAAATGTAAATGAAGAGCTTCAGACAGTGGTGTTTATAAAATAGCTCATTAATGACTTAGGATTGAATCGCTCCAACCATTCGCATCATCAGATATAATAATAGTGACGAATCAGACAGGAAAGATCCTGGCTAAACCATTTGCATTTTTTTCCAGAAGTACTGAAGTCCTAATATCACCAATTCTTCTAAGTTCTTGGACATTGATCCGGAGGAGGATTCGCAGTTCAACACCAAGGTAAGGAAGGAAACCGCGTTATTATCGTTGTGAAGATATTAATAGGAAGCACGCCCTTCCCCATTAGGAGAAGGGGCTTACGTTGGGCAGTGGGAGTTGGTTTTTGCAACACCTCCTTCTCATTTCGACATAGTATAGATAAAAAAAAGTTTGTCGATCAAACTTACAGTTTGTTTCTTTGCAGCCAAAACCCTTTTAGCTACCACCTCGGGTTGACTGACTTGAGCACTTTGCTCTCACCGGCTTCGAATTGTGCCTATTCTCCAACCCGTGGGACTGGGGGTGGGGGCGGGATGGGGGGAGGATGGGATTTGGGGAAGAAAACAGGGAAAGGAAAACGCTGCCTGAAAGTCCCCGGTGGCTCCCCTAAGGCTGACCGTCCCGCTCGCTTCCTCCCCCGCCTGGGCTCCGACCTACTCCCGGGTCGCCTCGGGCTCCCCTGGAACTCGGTGGGCGGCGCCAGGGTGCGGGGCTCACCGCGATCCGGGCGCCGAGACCTAGGCCGGGGGCAGGTTTCCTTTCGGGGACCCTTTCTCCTCCAGAGGCTCTCCAGCCTCCCAGGTCGTGAGCACGCCGCCCACCAGAGAGAGGCAGCGAGCAGACGGCGGCCTGGGACCCGGCGCGGTCCGCGGACGCTGCTTTCCGCGGTCTCAGCATCGGGCCAGGATTTCCAGAATTGCCCCCGAGCGCGTTTCCCGAAACCGAACTTAGTTTGGCCCTCTGGCGCCGCCGTACAGTCAACGCTTCTTAAGGGGGACCGGTGGCTCGGGCTGCGAGGTGTGGGAGAGTCCTCGGGGTCCGGGAATTCGGAGTGAGAGGCGAGGTGTGCGGGAGGGACAGGAGGCGCGACCAGTTGAGGGGGCTTCTCAAGCCTCGTGGCCGGCGGGGCCGCGTCCGCATTTTCTCGCCCAATGTCCCGGCAGCTAAAGTCCGCCGACGCCCCAGGCGTCTCGCGGGGGCCGCGGCCCCTGCCCACGTGCTTTCCCTTAAGGAGGCCCCGCGCTCAAGAGGGAGCGCGGGGACAAAAGAGCGTCCGGAGCCCGGCCCGCTCGGCTGATGCCCGCGCCACCTTAAATGAGCACCGCGGCCGGAGTCGGGCTGCGGGCGCCGCGGGAATCGGCAAAAGTTTGTGGCTCCGCGACGCCTTCGCGGGACCTGCTGGGGACGCTCCTGCGCGGCCTCTCGGCGCAGCTCAGCTCGCTTTCGCAGCCCCGAACTCGACCGGCTCGGGTCCCCGAGAGCCCCGGTCCCGCAGCCCGAGGACGGGCAGCCCCGCCGCCCTCCCGCCACCGCGTCACGGGGCTCCGGGCGTGCCGCTCGCGATGTCGCCGGAGCCACGAGCGCTCCAGGGTTGCCACCCAGGGATGCGTCCCGCCCTGCGCCCACCGCGCAGTCCCCTCTCCCCGGCCACCCGCGGCCCGGCGGGCAGCGGCCGCGCTCCTGTCCTTCGGGACACCCGGGCTATTGTTCCGGACCGGTCGCCGCGCCGGCGCCGAGGGGACGCGGCCTTCCCTGCGCGCGGGGCGCGGCGGCCGGGCCGGGCGGCTCCGCGGAGGGGGAGCTCCAGGCCCCCGGGAAAAGTTGCTCGGAGGGGCGGAGGCGGTGGGTGGTGGGCGGAGGCGGTGGGTGGGGGAGGCGGTCGCCCTCCTATCTCCAAAGTCGAAAGTACTCGGCGCAGTTGACAGCGCCGGGAGCCCAGGCGGCCGCGGTCGCCTCCTGCGCGCGGGTCTGCGCCTCTGCCGCAGCCGCGGCGCCCAGCGCCAGCCGTGTCGCCGCCGCCTCCGCGCCGGGACCCGCGCGCCCAGGGGCCGGGCGAGGCGGCCGCGCCCCGGACCCGTCAGCGGGAGGAGGACCAGCCCGGGCCCGGCGCCCGCCTGCGCCCGGACGCACCCGCCCGCCGGCTGCCGCCTCGTGCCGCGCCCGGTCCTCTGCCATCGGTCCTTCGCCGCCGCGTGCACGAGGTCCTCGCCACCCCGCTCCGACCGCCGCCTCTCCTCTTCCTCCCTCCTCCCTGCTCCCACCCGCCCCTGCCGGTCCCTCTGCCTCCTCCGCAGCCCCGCCGCCGTTGGGTCGCCGCGCTCGCAGCGATTGATTGATTGATGTTTAATTTCCTGCCAGGCGGGGCCCCCCGCCCCCCGCAACCTCCCCAGTCCTCCTCCCCGCCCCCCACTCCCCTCCTTCTTCGCGGTGGACCAGTCTGGCTCGGGTTTAGATCCAGCCCCCCCACCCCCATCCCGAAATAACCCAGAGACTTCCCCTACCCCCACCCCAAATTATTATTTTGAAGGCGCTAGATCTGGGGACGGAAAGGGGGAGGGGGAGAAATCGGAAACCGAGGACAACCCAAAAGGACTCACTTTGCCTGATGACTCAACGCAACTAATAATCATCTCCCTCTCAGTGTGTCTCCGTGGCTTGTCAGGGAGTCCGGCTCCGGCTGCTGGCAGAGGCGGCCGAGAGGGGAGCGGCTGGAGGTGACAGCCTGGGCGGCCGCCGCGTCTCCTCCCGCGCGCGGCCCCGGGTCCCCGCACCTCCTCGGCTCCCGGTGTCCCTGGCCCCGCTGCTCGGGCCGCGCGTCCTCGCGAGCTCGCGGCCCCGCGAACCGGCAGCCCCGGGCCGCCGCCGCCGCCGCCGGCTCCCAGCCCTTTCTCTCCAGAGCGGGTCTCCCTCCCGAAGGTGTGAAAAGGCTCTTTCAGCCTCCTCGTCTCCCCCTCCTCCGCCGTCCCCTCCCCCGCTCGCTAGCTCGGGTGTCCCTTTGGAAGAGTCCTTGCCTCTCCTCCTCCTCCCCCTCCTCCCCCCACCCTCACCAGCATCATAACAACCATCTCCGCTCCCGAGGAAGACACCCTGACCCAGGACCTTAAGCGCTAGGAGCTGGGAGGAGGGAAGGGGAAGGCGTGCAGGGCAGGGAAGAAGACCGGGAGGACGCCGCGCAGCCGAGCCCCCGAAACTTTCCACCCTGGATTCTCTACTTTTGCTCCATGGACAGAGCCCCAGCCAGCCAAGTTTCAGGCAGACCGTGAGCAGTAAGTACGCGGGCGAGGCTCTGCGCCGCGCCGGGGGTCGGGGCGGCCCGCGAGGTCGGGAAGGCGGGTGCAACCCTCGCCCGCAGCCCCCGCGCTCTGGTCTCATTCGCCCGCATCCTCTCTTCCGCCTCCCCCCACCTGGTCCCCTCGACCCGTGGCGACGCAGTTGCTCCCGCGGCGAGGGCGCCCACGAGGATTCCCGCGCACCGTGTCGTGCCGGGTCTTGCTGCTTGCGGGTATCGGCGACAATGCGGTCGCCGTCTCTTCAGGCGCCTCCCCGCCCTCACCCCAAATCCAGGGGTGCCAGGACCCGCGGTTTCCGTGCCGAGCGCGCTGCCGACCAAGCGGCCCCGAGAAAAACTTTCCGGAGCGGTGTTGAGGTCTGGGTGGATGGAGGCGCCTGCGAATTTCATTGCGGGTTGCGCTTGTGTTTTATGCTGAAGAGCTTTAAAAAAGCACTCAGGATGGGACGAAGACAAGAGCGCTCCCACACCCTAACGATCGCAGCGCCCGGCTTTGTGATGGGGACTGTTCTGATAAACGCCTCCACGTGTCTGGGGATGCTTGTTCGCGTGGAGTTAGGGCTGATGTTAGGCAGAGTATGTGCGCGTCTCAGGACTTGCTCTGTGAAAGCAAAACGTGGGGATTCACGGGGCCTTTCCTCGCCTTTGGCTACCGCCTGGCCACGCGCAGCCCGTTTATCAGGTGGCTAAATCGGTGGTGGGCTTGTGTACACCCGAGCTCCACTCCCAGGGGGTGGCACGTCTTTTCTGAAGTTCACTTCTTGCGCCACCTTGGCCTCCCGACGGCGAGGCTGTTGCACCCGGAGCTGCTTCTGCCAACCTTGTCCCAATGGAGGGACCACTGAGCGCCGCCCCCGGCCGCGTCTTCCAGGGCTGACTTCGGGGAGCAGCACCCGGGCGGCCCCGCATGCGGTCGGAGTGGGGGGGACCGGCTGCCCGGCCCGGGCCGCGAGCGCGTGGGAGGAAGCGTGCGTGGCTGTGGCGCAGCGCTCTGCCACTGGCCTGAACGTCTATCACGTGTGTGAGCGGTTTTCCCTCTTTTTTTCCCTCCCCCTTTCCTCCCCCCCGCCCCCTCCCTAGGTCCCTGCGCGTTTTATTGCGACCTGCCGGTGGGAACTTTGTCTCCGAGTCGAAACAGCATGGAGCGGCGGAGCGAGAGCCCGTGTCTGCGGGACAGCCCCGACCGGCGGAGCGGCAGCCCAGACGTCAAGGGGCCTCCCCCGGTGAAGGTGGCCCGGCTGGAGCAGAACGGCAGCCCCATGGGAGCCCGCGGGAGGCCCAACGGCGCCGTGGCCAAGGCCGTGGGAGGTAACAGCCCTGAGCGGGAGGCGCGAGCTGCCCGGCCTGGTGACAATGGCCCGGGTGTCAGGGTTCAGGTTGATTAGGCGCTGGTGTGGTGTAGGATTACAGGAAGTGAGTTCCAGGTTGCCAAATAATGCCCCTGTCGCCTCTCATCTGCAACTGGTAGCTTCATCTCCAGTTGAAACGAGAAAGTGGTTTACCCAGAGGGTGGCATGTTTTGGGCACTTTGCCACTGTGTGCTGAGGTGTTGGCAGGTTTATGTCACAGCCAGCTAACTGTTTCTAGATTTTCCTCGAGAGCTTTTTAGCGACTTAACTCTTTTGCCTTGCCTCAGAGTGTCTGTGGTAAGGATGAAGTTTCGGTGCTTTCGCTTTTATGAAATAGTATGGAATGCTCAGACTAGGAGTGGAACAGGAGTGTTGTCGGTGTTACTTTGTTGTTGGGACAGTGCTTCGGGACAGATGAGGGGCCACTGAGAATAGCTCCTGGAGCATTTCAAGTGGGACATAATCACCATGAATCTTTCAGGCCCCTTAGAAGCTTTAATGCCACTGTTATCCATAAAGTTTAGGCAGATGCATTTGTAACTTTGTTATGAACTATAGGACAACAGGTAAAAACGGCGGAGTAGTCGTCTTAGCTGTGTGCTGTTTCCCCTCCCAAGAATTTAAATTTATTTACAGAAAATCTTTTGTAGCTTCTACTACTTGAACTACTTTCCTTTAAAGTGGCTAGGAAAAGTAATCTTATAAAAATATGAGGGAGATTTAAACATTAAAATATTTTGGTGTTTGTATGTCATTTGCTTGTCTTTTACATATTAAATTCACAATTCTACATGACATGCAGGTTTTGTGTGTGTGTTTGGGATAAATCACTGGTTTAAATTTTTTGACCTCTAAGGTGTTTTTTTCCCCCTAATACTTTCAACAGTAACCCATTTAATATAATTCTTTATATTAGACTGCCTGAAATCTAAAACCCTGGCAAAACTTAATGATAAGCTCCCACACTCTTGTTCTAAGTGTCCATTGTGTGTATTTTGAAATAAATACTTAACTCTAAACGTCCACTCCTTTTTAAAGAATTAAACACATACACTTAGTAGAATCTTTTTTTTGTTTTTAGTTATTTTGCTATTTCTATTTTTTTATGGTACACATTCAGGATGGTTTGTCTTAGCTCTTCACATTAATCATCTTCCTTGAGAAGCACTCACACTCCCAGTTTTTAAAATTAAAAAAAAATTATTTGGCTATAGACTATAGCTTGTGTATCTCCTTTTTGGAACTTGAAAATATACTTTCACAAAGCAAAACTCAACAGTTCTGCGATTCATTTTTTAAAAGGGCTTTATTAATGGGTTGTCCTGAGACTGGAGTAATAACTCCAGACTTTTCATATAATCATTTAGCATATGCATATAAGAAAGAAAAATATGTGGTGAATATGGTGGAACCAAACTGAGGTGATGTAAGTGGTGATAATGTTTTACTGAAAAATTTTTGGTAATTCTGGGAGGTAGTGTGCCCCAAAGTGTCCTTAGGTGTAAAGAAAAAATGTGGACTTATTTTGGTGTCTTTCTGAAGACCTAATACATAATACAGTTCACTCATTTGAAAGGAGTCTCTAAACGTTTTAGAATGTAATTGTTAACAATTGCGCTTTCCTAGACAAGATGTTTTCCCCCCATCTATGTCATATTAAAGTATGAAAGAAACTGCCACATTTTGTTGACCAGGATTACCTTTAGTTTCAAATAGTGGTTGCTTTTCAAATTTTCCAAGACTAAAATTCACATTTGACCACTTATTATACATTTGACATAAACTTAAATGATTGTCTTGTTGAAGAATAATATATTTGTTCCAGCCAGCTGCCTTAGACACATTCTCTTAACTTAGTAATAGCAAAGGTCTTATTAGCTGCTTCACAAATTGAAAATAAAGATGATGTAATTTTTGTCTCAATATATATGATTTCTAATACTTAATGGTAAAGTGATTAAAATAGTTTATCTTTGGTGAAATTTTCAAGTTTTTGTTTAAAGAAAAGTTTTTCTCTATATAGCATAATAGATTGTTTGCAAAAGCATTAATTTAGAGAACTTTAGAATTTAACAACTTAGAATGTAAAATTTTGATAGTACAAACTTTGTTATTGAATGTTAGTAATTATTTTATGGTTTAAGTTTATATAGTGTCCAAATGTACATAAAGGTGTTAATAATTTCATTTTTTGTAACTTTTAATCATGTATATACATTGAAGCAAAGCCAAGCCTTTTTAAAAATGCACATTCTAAATTTAAAAAATTTAAAATAAATTTCTGAGTTAGAGTTTTTTTATAATTAAAAGATTTTTTAAACCTAAGGTAAATATAAACTAGATTATATTTCTACCACCCTACACCCTTTTGTTTAAATTTTATTTATAAAGCAACGTAAGCATAGCTAACTACAAAAGTATTTATAGCTCTGTATCATTTATTGCCATTTTCAGATATATTGCAATCCTGTAAATGCTGTAAAATGGTTATAAAAATTTGTTTTGAAAATAGAGCTCAAAATTTGGGAGTCCATATTTGTTAATCTTTAGTATTCCTTTTTCTTAAAAACTCTTTCCCTAAAAATAGGGGAAATCAAGTAAATTGGTTGCCCAATAAAATAGCAATTTGTCTTACTGCTTTTTATAAGCAGTGAGGTAAATATGTTTCTTAATGCATTGGTTGTAAGTTAGTTCTGTTGCTGTTATGCTGTGTTTCTGGGGAAAGGGAATTTGCTATGTTTTTCGATAAGAACTAGGTATTCATAAGAAGGAGGGGCCTTATTTTATTGTCTGAATTTAACTAGCAGAGGTTAGTAGAAACACTGTCACAGTCTTCAAGGTTGTGTTTTAATAGGAGACTCAAAAGTTAGAGCATTGTTTACAATGTGGTTAGCTTTAGAAGACTCTATTAGAAAGTAGATCAGTTTTGCTTTGTCTTCCAACACTTTCTAGGATGTTTTTGCTCTTATCTAAGCAGTGTTTTAAAACATGTATGTAATAAAATATAAGTGCTCAGATGTGTATGTCAGTCAGCTTTTATAGAAGGTCCTTAAGGAAAAAAAAAGGCTAATATCTCTTTAAAAAACATATGAAGGCTGAAAGAGAGTTTAGAGCAAGCAAGAGCACCATGGTGTTGACAGCTTTATATCCCTGCTGGGTAACATTCACTTACTAGAATTGGCGTCCCCTCTCAGCTAGTAATTCACTCCATAAGGATTTTGAAAAAGGATGATTAATGATGGGGACATTTATATTTGTGAAATTGTTGATTAAAACTTCCAAATCTATTTGAAGATTTAGGAAAAAAGAAGAAATTATTAAGGATGATGAAAATAAGGATCAGATGATCCTTTTTATCACTATTAGCCTAAGTATCTAGAATGTTTTACTGTATGGAGTGCGTCAAGCACGCAATCTACAGCATGAAATGAAAGTGGTGCCAGTCAAGTTTCCAGAGGAAGCAAGGCATTCTGCTTTCCTCTCAGACTGCTGGAAGATGCTGGCCAGTTGTGCTTTAGTAGCAATAAATTACTGTGCTTCATTCATTGTTAGCACAAGCATTTTCATTTTTTAATGTTTGGCTTAAAGAAGAACTTTTAGACAGCTTTATTTAAACTGAATGAACAATACTTGAATATACCAGATGGTGTATTTGCTGATAGGAGGCATTAAACATCAGAAATCTTTTTGATATTTTTCATTTTCCTATGAATTTCATGACTTTTGGTGTTAAATGCACTGGATTTTAGGGGAAAATATTTGAACATTGGAAATATCTCTTAGAGATAGTTGCTTTTTTGGAAAAAAATTGCTTAGCTTTGGAAAATAATTTATGTTTTATAAATAACAATTTACTTTTGTTGAAGAACTGTCTGTTGAAGTTATACCTAGCCCATCCAGAGTAGACCTATTCTTGCTACCCCACAGCCCTTTTAAGACCATAACTGTCTTGTTGCAAGGGGGAAACATCATTATGCAGTACACACTGATGTATTCAAATAGGGAAGAAATGTGATCAAGATTGTTAGACAGGGTCTTATTTAGAGCTGAATGTTGTCTACAACAATAGTTAGTTTAATTCTCTACATGTGGACTCTTTCCTTTTAGATTAAAAGAAATGCAGTTGAGGTTAGGTGCAGTCACCATTTTAGCAGTGTGTTTAGAGGGGTATTTCTCTTTTTGAAAGGAGTACAGGTATGAAAGTAGAGAGGTGTATATATTGAAATATATAAAATACCTAAAAATTTAGAAATATATTATCAACATGGGCAAAATGGAAAAAACTATTTTCAAGGATGAACACCATAATACTTGTAGGAAGGACTCATATTATTATTTCAAGACAGAAAAGATTGTGTTTCTCCCTCCCTCCAAATTTTTTTTTTTTTTTTTTTTTTTTTTAGGATTTTAAGATCTTTTAAATAGAATGAACTTATGCTTTGGGGTCATCCAGCAGCCTAGCATGTCCTCTGTAGTTTTGCTGAGGTAGAAAAATAGCCATTCTCTAAAGTGTTTTTAGTCCTTGGCCTGTTATTAAAATAAAGATATACTTGGTTAAAAAAATATATGCAATGGAACATACACATTAAACAGAACATAGGGTATCCGCCCCTCAAAGTCCTGAGCATAATTTGATGTTTCAAGTAATTTTGGAAGCCTTATATTCCATCAGCAGAAACCCACTGACCATTGTATACTCAAGATCATCTGCAGTGAAGTGTGTGTGTGTGTGTGTGTGTGTGTGTGTGTGTGTGTGTACTGGAACTATGTAGATGTCCCTTAAGGCATCTGTTTTTTAACCCCTGTAGAAAATAAGCAGTATCATCTCTTCCCAAGGAGTTATAACCAGCAAAATCAGTCTGCACATATTACATATTCTATGTTAATACATTCCTTTTTTGAAAAAAATTTATATATATATATATATATATTCATTTCTGTAGACAGGGGAAACAGACTAATCACCATTTATTAGATTTAAAAAATGTGAATTTGAGTCATTTTAAGAATATGGAAGTCAATTTTATTTCGAGCAAGACTATGGCAATTATTTGGTATATCTGTCAAGGTGATAAGTTTGCTGGTTATAATTTAAAACCTTTAGTTTTCTTTTTTAAAAAAAGGATTTAGTACAGAGACAGTTTATAGGCATGTATTTAAAAAGACATGCTAAATTAACAGGGCTAGATGAATTCCAAATTGTATTATATTCTTGGGTCACGCTTATCTTTTAAATGTCTTTAGGTTTCTGGTGAGATAAAATTGACACAATTTCTCACCATTAAAAAAGTTTCCTATAACTAATAATCCTACATTACATGTGTAAAATATGAACATTGTTTGTTTTATTTTAGGAAGTCAAACTTTATCCTACATGACATATAAATAAATAAATAATTCTTTATATTCTTTTATTTAATAGGCTTCTTAAAAACCTATTTAACTCATGTGTGGTAACATAGTAATTTTTACTATCTTCCTCACATGAATGCTGAGATACAATGGCATTTTGGAACATATTTAAAGACGGAGCATTTGACAAAAGTTGTATGTGTAACAGTTTGTCAGTGAAAAGTGACAAGTGGGAAATGACAAATGAAATGTTGGCATCATCACTCTTTATTTTGATAAAAATGTCTCAATTTGCAGTGATATAATACTGTTTCATATTATTTCATGAGTTGTGTGAGAATGCATAAGGGGAATTTAGATTTTGTGAACGGAAAATTAGCAGCCCAAACTCTTTTCAGAAGCCTTGGCAGCAAGTTCTCCTTCTCCCCCACTCCCCAAGAATAAGAACAGCAGTGAAATGTTGGATCTAACTCATACATTTTAACTCATTATTTAAAAAAAAAAAAAAGAAATAACTTAAAATGGTTTCAAGTAGGAGACCTTTATGCTTAGCTCAAAAAAAAAAAAAAAAAAAAAGAAGAAAAGGGTTTGCCTTTTAGTTTCCGTTCTTTTCTTTATAGCAGTTTTAAAGTGAGCGATTTCCTTCTGCTAACGCTGATTGTAAAGGTCTTTTCTTGCTTCTAGTCACCACTGCTCTCCAGCATAAATTTAGGGGTCCAGTAAGGAGAGCTGTGAATTTCCTTTATTTTAATGTGCAGTAGAGGTCTTGAAAAGTCTATGTGTTAAAAATAGATTTTTATATACAAAAGATTTATCATTTCTACTAAGGGGCAGTGTAATAGATATTTCAAAGTCAAAGTAGATGCTCTGAGTGGAATTAAAATTGAGGTATGAATTAAAACAAAAGCCAGTTAAGGACTTACAGATTTTTTTTAAAAAAGTACAGATGTAGCCACAGTCATATGCTGTTTCCCATTTTCTGGAGTCACATTGTTCTCTTTATTGTTAGTGATCAACCAAATATTTATTTACTTATTTTACATAGAAAAATGCCCTATAAGTGTGACATACTACAGTATGTTTTGTAAAAATGTTCTGTGATGGCATTTTCAAAATCATGTAGCTTCATCTATGCATCTGTATATTTTTTTCAATTAAGAGAATTGTTTTGCTGTTTAATAGCAAGTGATTTAAAAATTTGTGGTAAAATCAGTATAATTAAGTGGCAGTGAAAAGCTGCATCGGAAATTGCCCTCTACAACTTGTGTCTTATGCTTCTCAATTACCAAGTTTACTTAGTTTAGAATTTCTAAAAACTAGGTAAAAACACCATGGAGAAAACGTGCTAGAGCTATATAATTATGACAATTGGGTTTATGGCATGTATTTTTTTCCCCTTTTAATCTGATGCCTATACCTCTACAGCTTAAACTAGTGGTTGTTACAGGTACTAGTTTGACAAATGACTAAACTATGGAAAAAAAGGCAAAAAGGCATTAATAGAAATGTCAAGAATTTGAACTTTACAATAAAGTGATCAGTAAACTGTGTCAGGCTTTTAATAGACACATTCTTTATTTGTGGTTATGACACATTAGGGTAGTAAAACCCTCTGGGGAAGTGTATTTCAATTTTAGTTGCTTCTGGTACTATCACTCCTTGTTAATGTGTGAGGCAAGTACAGTTCTGCCCTTACCTAGTGGCTTTTTGGAATGGAGTTCTATCTTAGCACAGTTGGTTTTTAAAACACAACATAACAGCAAAGATTAAAAAAAATTGAGGGGCAGCACTGCAAGCTACTATTTATGAAAAGGGACGCAGTTCACACCAGGGTAACTGGTGCCCGCTGAAAGCTGAATAGTTTCTGAAATGTGCACAGCAGCTCGGTGTCTTTGTTTCTTTGAAGATATTATACATATATATTAGAAACTCTAGTTAGAGCAAATGTTTTCCAAATCACTAAGATCTGACAGAGGTGATTTTTGGGCATTTAACATAGAAATAACTTGAATCTCATCACATTAACAACAGATATCTTTCTTTCAACATATACTTTTTACTTGTTTCTGTGCTTGGCTAGAAAGCAAATGTATCAATTCTTTTAAACTGACTTTGATTTTTTTTTTAACATAAGAAAATATTTTCTTTGCAAAGAGAGCAGATTTGGTTAACTGGCATGCCCAAGACTCCTGGGAAATAACCAAAAGCATAAAGTAAAAAGAACCATATTTTTAGATTTCCCGATTATGACCTGTATTAAAATTGAGTACTTTTACTGCATTTGTTTAAATTATTCATACATGTAAAATAAGGCCAAATTAATATTTTTAGTAGCTTATAGGGAAAATATATTCATATCAAAAGTCTTCAAATAGCAGTGTTTTGAATTTTTTTTTGGTTAACAGAACAAGAACTTTCTTTTGTCATAATCCAAAGATGCTAATGGAGCAGCATGATAAATGTCTCTTTAAGTATTGTAGTAAAAGAAAATGACTTGTCTTTTGAGGCAGTGGAGAGTTTATGTTGTTTTGGACCCATTTCCCAAGCAGTGATCGAAAACAGATTACAATAACAATTATACAGTCAGAAGATGCAATATCCATTTCTGCTTTAATTGAGTGAAAGAATAATAAAAACATCATTAAGAAAAATGAGGTGGACCTGTCACACAATGTACAGATTTTTAGTCTTGGAGAAGATGCAGCATAGCTGAAGTGCTTTTCGCTTACTTTGTCGTGTTTATTAGCTAAAATCTGTTTTGGGGAGAGACCATTTGGCTCTTATTCTTGCCTGGGAAGTTCAGAGAGGAGCCCTTGGGAAGTGCTTGCCCTGGCGATGTTAAAAGAGCTCACTGAATTTGTCTTCAGATATGGTTTGACCAAAGAAATGGCATTTTTAAAATCCTCTCCCTTCTCTTCTGTTTTTAACCTGCGTAGATGGAGGTCAAGTCAAGAACGTTCTTGTTACAAAGCTCAGTCAAACCAGGGTTAGGTGTGGCTCCTTGGCCTGCTGCTCCTTCTTGTCTCTAATTCCTAGCCAAGCTGAAGGGGAGAGAGGGAGTTGAGGCTGAATCGTGGCACACATGGGGTTGGGGAAACCCATGTTTCCCTGTGTACACATCACCTGATGTGTGCTCACCTGACTGCCACCTGAGGTGCAGTCTGCGGCCTAGATCCGCAGTCCCTTGAGCCCTTACATTGACGTCCTTAATGTCAATGAGCCCCCAGCTCATTCCCTAGAGTTGTGTTTACAGCAGCTCCCAGTGAACCAGCAGACAGCAGGCAAGCTCAGTGGCTAGCCTTCTTTACTCTGAGCTATGTGTGTTACTCTGTTCATAGAAACTGTGAGCTCCTGAGAACACCTGGGCAGTGGCAGTGGAGTTTGCCCAGGCACCCTACTCATGGTGGGCACAGAAAAACTGCAAAGAATGTTGGCCAACAGAGCATTGGGCCAGTTGACAGATGCAAAAGGGAGTATTTCTTTGATCTGTCGCTAAGTTTTCTTGGGTTCAGTATTTAAAAGCCTTTCTGAGGTGGCAAAATGAGAGGAACAAGATAGGCAGTACATCCTCCTGGGGGAGGCCTCACAATTCCAGAACCGTCCCAAGCAGAAGGTTGTTCCTTTAGAGTGTAATTTATATCAAACAGCCTAAAACTGTTATTCAATCCAGAGCATCTAGTTAATAGCACCTTCATTAAAATACTTTTGTCAACAGAGGGTTTTTAATTTTAACATTTACATAACCTACTAGCATTGATGAAGGCCACAAGCTTTAAGGGTCTATTAGTGGTTCCGTTTTTCTGGACTTTATAATTTAAACCTAAACATTAATTCTGGGTGGAACTTGGCATAGTGTCTTTTTGCCTTGGAGGGAATTTTTGTTGTACAATAAAAAAAAAATGTGTGTATGTGTGTGTGTGTGTGTGTGTGTGTGTTTTCTTATACAATCACCTTCTCTATGTCCTCCTTCCCTCAAGTAAATAGTCAAGGTTTTAAGAGGACTTCTTTAATTTAACAAAAGGAGTGATTATTTTAGGTGAATATTACAATTCTCCATTAGCTCACATTGCAAACTAGTGCTTTTGATATTAACAAGAAAGATCTATGAGGTTGATGATGCCATCTCTCTGTGAAAGTCATGTGGTAAAATTTTTTAAATAAAATCATTTTTTACAACCTTTGAAACTTAAAAATCAGATTCTTATCTTCTGTATTGGAAGTTGAGAGACATCTTTTTTTTTTTTTTTTTTAGCATTTTATGTCACCTGAAACTGTAACATTGACTAGAAGGAAAGAAATTGGAATCTCACTATTAAGTTAAAAAGTGAAATTTTCAGTATTAGTTATTTTGGAAAAATATGCTTAAAATAAGATTCTTAACATGATGTTTTCTGTATATTAATACTATGTGAAAGTTGAATTATTATAGGACTCTGATTACATGGTAAGTGGAAAATTAGAAAACAAACAAGGAAATCCTGCAGTGATGAGTTGTCTTCATCTGAAAACTGAAAGGTGTTCCGAGTGCTGGTGAAGGTGCATGCCAGGAAGGAAGCTTATGAAGGTTCAGACAAGATTTTTCTCATTAGATTTCACAAATGTGGTATCAGAACACCAAAAACCCTTTATTATTGAGGGGAGAGTAAGAAGAGCAAATTGTTCTCTGAATGGGAGGTTATTGCACATTTAAGATCCAGGCAGAACCACTTCGCAAGGGTAAATAAGGCAATACTGATTTTTTTTCTTTCTCAAATAAATCTCTAGATAGAATTCAGCAAAACTAACTCTATTTACAGGCTCATTCAAATGGCAAGTTTGAGCCTTAAGCATATTTTTACAGCTACCTTATAAACCCCCCAAAACTGGAGCTTACCGCTGAAAGTCTGCCAGTACTGTTACAAATGGTCATTAGTTCCCAAGAGATTTGGAGGAGGAAAAAAAACTGTAGGAAAATGCCGTGACTTTAGGGAGAACCATTTCATTTCATGTGTGTTTTTTGCTGCCATGGCCAAACGGGGTCTTCCCTGCATGTTCAGCATTGATAGCAAACATTCTTCTATGGAAATGTATAGAATTTCAATTAGCACAAGGGCAGAGTAGAAATGTACCTCTTTTTACACTGTTCCAAGTGGTTAGTGGAAAACAAACTGCAAAGTAATTCCCTTGGCCCCCCAATAAAAAGATTTATAGCAAAATAATTCTTGACTCCATAATGGGACTGTGTTGTAGGTTTGTGTTTGATATTTGTAAGACTGAAATGCAGTCCATGTACCCAAACTAAGCATTTATTGTAAATAAGTTAACTGCCAAGAGCTTATATTCTGTCAAACATAATTATATTGAAGATTGATGTATAGCTTGAAAGCGAGTTTGAGGGAGACAGTTCTTTTTCACCAAGGCAGGCTTCTGAGATGCAGCTTTCTTCCTTTGATAGAATGACTCAATAAAGCCCTCTTTCTCACAGCCAGCCTCTCATCTAGATAATAAACACAGACTTGCTCTTTGAAAACATATCTGTTTGTCGATCCTACTTCTGTTAACAAAATAAAGAAATGAACTTACATTCATGGAAACTGCCATGTAGAGTTTCTTTTATCATCTTCATCTAGACCTGGCAGTGACAGTGCTAAGATAAAATAGTAGCTCTTACCTCCTGGGTTGCACTGGAGTTCACCCAAAAACCTAAACCTATATCTTTAAGTTAACCCCAAATGAAATCCTTTCGTCTTTAATGCTGAGTTTAAAAAGGAGCATTTGACTTGTCTTTATGTTTTTTTGTGTTGAGCTTGTGAGATTAGAACTGCTTTGAAACTGTGGCCTTTGAGGGGAGAGGAACGATACTAATAGGCTTCATTTTGTGGCCCAGAAATTATCCTAGGCTTAAAGAATTTATGAATCCAGGGCATCTAGGCGAAGTGAAATCTTTTTGAGATTCAGATGTTCATGCCTGGAATTACCCCCAGTTTAAAATGCTGCGGTAGTGTTCCAGGAATCTTTGCTTTGAGGAAGGTAGAATCTTGCATTTCATTTAGGGTAAAGTTTTCTCACTTTTTTGTTCAGGAAACAAAGCACTTTAGGCTTTGGTAGCACTTCTCAGAGGCAGTACAAAGTGGAATGACATTCCTCCTTTGGCTGGTAGTAGCCTTTGGATAAACATATTAAGGATGAACATAAGGTTTGCAGTAGATTTCTATGCAGAGACTTAAATGGTCTCTTTAGTTTTTTATATCAAATTTAATACTTTATTTTAGAAATTACATAAATTGTAAATTATATAAATCATAAAGAGGATGTCTTAGAACCATAAGGTGAAAAAAGAAATAATATGCTAGTTTTCTCTATTTTCCCGATTTAAGTAATTACTATAAATTACACGGGTACATATGTATTTAAAATATTTTGTCTGGGAAATACTCCATCAGACCCTAGTTTCCCTGGTTTGTAAGCTGGGTTTTATTAACTTGATCTGAGTCACAATAATAATATCCTACGTATTGCAAACCTGAGATCTCAGTGTCCCCTAGGGGAACTGGAGAACACTCACTATGATTTTACCTTTCTTGCTGTCTCTCTCCTCCTGTTCTTTTCTCCATCTCCTCCTAATATAGCCCTTTTGAGGACTTGGTTGCTATTGCACCCTGATAGAGGCATTTGCTGGGTATAACAATGAGAGTGGCTTTCAGTGGTTGGGAAAGGATGGTGGTGGTAGTTGCCTGTCTGCCTGAGCTCAGCTTCGTGGAATCTGCATTCATTTCACAGTGATAATTTCTACACATCTATTAAATACCCATAAATGTTTTGCTGTTTGAACTCTAAATATAGACACCAGGACTTTCTTTTCGTGTGGGAGAAAGCCTTTTACTTTTTACTATAAAAACTTTGCTTCTCGGTTTTTTATTTGATAAAAATCTCTCCACTCTAGTATGATTTCCTCTGAGGCTTTGCACCAGTGTTTGATCTCAATTTTTAATAATTTTTGTGAGTTAAACTCCCTAAAGAAAACATGCTTGTGCTATGAAATATTCCCACTAGAAATCTGGGTAGTCTTGTCTTATTGAGAGCCGAACGCTTGATTCCTTTATTAATTCCTTGCTAGCGAACCTTGGTATGGTCAGTCTTTCCTTAACACTACACTGGAGAAATTAATCAAGCTGTTTCTAAAAAAATTGTTTGAATTAGATAAAATAACATTTAGACAGATCCCAAAACCTAAGGTGAGGAAGCAAATGTAAAAATGGACCATTTTTATTCACTCCTTTTTGACTCTGGGAGCCTGAGTTGCAAATTGCTTTTCCAGAGAGGATAGTGAGGATGAGGTGAAAGGCATCTTCACTTATATACTACTTCAAATATCATCTTCTCAGAAACGTCCAGAATAAAATTTTATTTAACTAAGGACAGAAATTCTGGTATTCTTTTTTTTTTTTTTTTTTTTTTTATTTTTTTTTTGAGTTGGAGTCTCACTCTGTCGCCCAGACTAGAGTGCAGTGGCCGCTCCCGGCCACCACAGCCTCGACCTGCTGGGCTCCGGCGATCCTTCTGCCTCAGCCTTCCAAGTAGCTGGAATTACAGGCGC
>CAUYQG010158278.1:0-91179 GCA_963574415.1 Tarsius wallacei | reverse complement strand
CCAAGTAGCTGGAACTACAGGCGCGCGCTACCACACCTGGCTAATTTTTTGATTTATTGTAGAGATGAGGTCTCGCTTGCCCAGGCGGGTCTCGAACCTGCGGGCTCAGGCAATCCACTCACCTCAGCCTCCCAAAGGCGCGGGATTACAGGCTGAGCCACCGAGCCCGGCTTAAATATAATTTTATATTTTTACTTTTTTTGAGGGAGGTTCTGTGTTCTATTTCTGTAATGGGCAAAATTGTTAACATGCACCATGTAGATTGAACTGCTTGATATTTTTAATTATCTTTCTGAAAAAATTATATTAAAGATCTCCGGAGTCTGTTGTAGTCATTGGCAACATGTCTGCATGTTATCTACCTTCTCAGTCTTATCAACTCTGAAACAGCTGTTTACCCAAATTTGATAGCTACTTTAAAAACCATTCTCACGGACTGTTACCTAACCATGGTAACAATAATGCACAAACAAACTCAGACACTATTGTAGGGAAGTGCTGTACTCAAAGATTGTTGGCAATATCAAGACCATATTGTTTGGGGTAGATTTGGGGATAATGTTATAACTCAGACAGCTTGTAGAGGATTAGTGGAAACTATGATGAACCTGATAAGCAGATTGGAAAGTAAAATTTTATTCCACTCCAGAATGTAATAGAAATTGTTCTGAATAGCTATCATTTTCTTGAAGCCATAGGTGGCCACTGTTACTTCGTATTCTAAGTTGTCTGTTACTTTTCTATTTTTACCTATACAAGCAACTTTGAACTTTTATACTGAACAATACATTATTTCTCCATCACTTTACCTCTGCACTCAAAAGTAATTAAAATATCCCAATTTCACTAGGCAAGTGTTGCAACCTGAGCTCTCCTTTCTCTACAGAACATGTAGATCTGAGCTTATTTATTCATTCAACAAATATTTATTGAGTACCCATTATATGTCAAGCTTAGTACCAACAGCTAAAGCCAATACTGTGCCTGCTGTCTTGTAGTCTTCTCTACTGCGGGAAACAGACATTAATTAAATAATTATACAAACAAATGGCTAATTTCAACTCTAATAAATCTCGTGAAAGAGAGGTCTACAGCGATAGGAAATCTTTGAAATGAATATTTAACCTAGAATGGAGGGTCAGTAAAGTCTTCCTTGTTGAAGGTTTCACAGAACCTAAGACCTGAAGGATGAGTTGCAGATAAGAAGGTGAATGAAGGTAGGAAAAACATTTTTGATGAAGGTACAGTACCAGTTTGGTGTCTTGACACGTCAAGGTAATTATAAAGAGATAAAATAATTCATGAGGTTATAGTAGAAACTTAGAAGAGAGCAGGGTGTGAAATCAGATTGAAGAGGGAACTGGGACCCAGTCTTCTCTTCTGCAAGGGAAGATACATACAGTTGCATTTTGAAAAGTTTACTTTGGTTCTAGGTGTGTAAATTGAGTGATGTGGGATAAGAATGAAGATGCAAATAACCCAGTCAGAAGTCAAAGAGAGTTCAAGGTCACATTGTGATGAAGTGTGAAGAAATGTTAAGATTCAAGTAAAATTTAGGAATTAAAAAAGATTTCACAACAGCTTGTATGTGAAGGGCAAGAGAGGAGAAGATGTTAATGATGACTTTTAGGCTTCTGGGTTTTGCACCTGCATGGTGGATGGTCACATTTTCTAAGCTGGGAACACTAAAAAAAGCATGTCTGAGGTGGGAATAGGAATATGATTTTTGCCATTAGGGATACTTCCACAGATCTTAAAGTAGAAAGAAAGAAACAGACACTAACAAATTTTAGTTAATTTCATGTATCCTGAGCACTACAAAGAAAAAATAAACATGTTCAGGAAGTAAAACAGATAGACCAAATATAATCTAGGTGATTAGACATTACTATAAGATGAAACTAAACCAAAGCTGAAAATAACATGGCTTTTCATTATTTCCTATCAGTACCTCACAACTACCCTTGTTGATCTCATTTTGTATGCTTAGACTCAATCTTTGAATTATCCAAAGAAGACGGTGGAGATATATTGGAGATCCTTGACTTCAATCTTTTGGCAAATGCAATTTGGAATTTTGGATATTTTTAGTCCTTTGTAGAAAGTTCGTCTGCCCAGAATGCCAATGTAGCAGAATGCTACATTAAACAAAACAAAGAAATGCAGTTTGGTTAAAAATGGTCAATAAAGATAAATTTAATCTGCAATATGAGAGAATTTAAAGATCCCAAACTTCAAACCAAGCCAGAGAGTCAGAAGGATGATAGATTTTAAAATTTTAAAATCTTGCTTCTAAGTACAACTGAATAAAGACTCTAGAAGTAATATTTTGTAACAAATTGGTTATTAAACATCAGAACAAAGTTAATGTATTTTTCCTATGAAAATTCTGTAACTTCAAATGCTATGAATATTTAGAATATCAAAATTAGCCAAAACATAATGAAATGTTTACAATAACTATATGTTTACTGAGTTTTATGCTTAAGCAGATTATGGATATTTGCCATAAGGCAAGAAAATAAAATCTGTCAGTGTTCAACTCTTAGCATAATTTTAATTGTACTTACAGATTTGAGTTACTACATTAATATTTCACAATTAGTTTCACTCTCCAAGAGCCATCATCACTGATTAAAGTGTCTTTTGAAATACTATTGAGTCTTTTACATGTTCTTGGAATCATAATTATAAATTTGGGTTTATAACTCAACGAGCAAATTCTCCTCCACTCTTTCAATTACACATTTCTGATAATGTGAAGACCATCCGAAAATTATTACATTTCTGATAGTGTGATCTATATCTCTATTTCTAGAAATAATAGTTTTAAATGCTATCTCTTTGTACATAAACATAGTCTGATATTGCTTTTTTGACATAGTCTGATATTACTAATATAGTAGCAGTTATAGTAAGAAAAGGTCTACACAATTGTTTGAGGCAGAGAGATGACTAGAATGTTTGTTTTCTTAATTATTGTATTATTGTTTATCTCTCTCTCTCTTTCTTTCTTTTTTTTTTTTTTTGCATCTCACTTTTATTTTTTGAGACACGATCTTGCTATGTTGCCCAGGCTGGTTTCCAACTCCTGGGCTCAAGCAATCCTCTCACTCCAGTCTCTCAAGTAGCTGAGATTGCGGTGTGAGCCATCACATCTGCCATGATAGCAAAACTTTAACTATGCAATTTTTGTGTTTAGTGTGTTTGTTTTGGTTTTTAGATTGTTGCCCTGGAAAATATTTATGTAAAAATGTTAAGTAGCACTATTGTTTTTGTGTTACTAATCAAAAAATTTGAAAAATAACAACAAAGAATACTTTTTTATCAGAATTTTTTCCTTTTTCGAATAATTGTTGGAAAGAATGTTATTCTCTATAAAAAGGGAAATAATTTTTAAAAATGAGCATCCTTAGCTATATCTTTGCATATTCCTGAATCTTGGATCTTAAGAGTAAAACAAAAACAGTCTTTTTCCAAATATATTCATGCAGAAGTAAGTTATTCAAGCCGGGCTCGGTGGCTCAGCCTGTAATCCCGTGCCTTGGGAGGCTGAGGTGAGTGGATTGCCTGAGCCCGTGGGTTCGAGACCCGCCTGGGCAACTTGGCGAGACCTCATCTCTACAATAAATTAAAAAAATTAGCCGGGCGTGGTGCGCGCCTGTAGTTCCAGCTACTTGGAAGGCTGAGGAGGAAGGATCGCCGGAGCCCCGCAGGTCGAGGCTGTGGTGGCCGGGAGCGGTCACTGCACTCCAGTCTGGGCGACAGAGTGAGACTCCAACTCAAAACAAAAAAAAAAAAAGTAAGTTATTCAAAGCTGGCAAAAGAAAATATTATTTTTTTTAAATGCAACTCTGAGAAGTCATTTGTGGATTCTGTTGCCATCAAAGTTACATTCTCAGTGAATTGGTAAAAAGATATTTACTTTCATATAGGTTTGATAATATGGTTAGAAGAAAAAATTGAATTGTTGATTAACTTGGACCTTGTGTTGGAAGAAGTTCCTCCTAGAACTTTTCCAGATGAACACATGAACAATAATATAGTAACCATGCAATTCATTGTCCAAACTAAAAATTATGAGAGTGAAGTAAGAGCAATTCATAATTAAAGTAAGGTAAAAAGTATAGAGTGTCCCAGACATATGTGGATATTGGTTCACCATTGCCACTGCTACTTTGCAAATACAGTTGTACCGTCATGAAATTACCTTCCGGGACCTTTCATCTATAGCTACCTCCTCCATAATGTTTTGTTTTTGTATACTCTACAAATTAATTCTCATTGGTCTTTATTTGTGATTACAAACATTTATCTTACAACATTCCTATTAGTCTATTTTGTTGCAATTGCTTAAAATTATAATGCCCATATTTATAATATATTAAAGATGATTGTGCTCAGTATATGTTAAGCATTGCACTGAACCCTGTACGTATGTGTATAATTTCTCAACAACGTTATGAAATAGGCATTACTCAAAAACGGAGGTTCTAAAAAAATTACATGTATTGCCTGAGGATGTCCTACAAGTACTAGGACCTTGATCTTCTTGAGACAAGAGGCTGTCTTTATGCTGCCTGTCTCATCCTTTCAGCCCATGTTGAATTTTAGATGTAGCTCTGATAATCGAGGTTCTAAATTAATAACCTTAACTTCTGTGTTTCAGAATTATTTTAACTGTTAAATAATCAGTCTGGAAAATAAAAACATGTTGCAGATAGTAGAATAAAAACTCTTCTGGAGAGATGATTGTGTTATTAAGGACTATCTCATGCACATACTCATTCAATTCTTCAAAAAACATTCCAAAGCATAGAATTTTATTTATTAAGTCAAACTACTGAATTCTCAGTAAAAAGTTCAAAAGGAAGAATAAAACATAATTTTTTTCCTCAAAAGCCTTATTGTTAGTGTTGGAACTAAAACAATTATAAACCATGTGTTAAGTACGGAACAGGGTATTATGGGATGATAAAGAAGGACTAAGTCTGAGGGCAGGGGATGGTGTGAACATCATTGACAATGAAAAGGAGAAGGAATAATCTCTGGAGGAATAAATATTAAAGCTGAAAATCAAGAGTAAGTTTGCTTTCATCTGTATGTGGAGCTGACAGCTTTTCACTCTGACACGTTAATTAAGGAATTCCCCTGAGTTTACCTGAAGGCACAAGACCCTGCTTTCATCTCCCCAAAATTTAGTTAAGTAGTAAACAACAAACAATTCAACACCTATGTATTGCTTAACTACTACTATAATTCCTTCTTTTGTATTTTCTTATTTTAGAGTAATGAATAAGGCATGTTCTTTGCCCTCAAGAAAATTCAAATCAAAATAAGTATGGAAATGAGTCAGAGGGTAAGGATGTCATTTTGCCATTCTTGTCAAGCAAGTTGTTCAAACCATTACAAGTACATATGTGCATATGCTACAAAACAAAGCTAGATTGATGATGTGAGAGGTTTAACGTGACATTGTCTTTGAGTTATATCAGAATTACAGGTCAATTCAGTCTTCTAGATTTGCCTACAGGTTATGGGCATGGTCTAAAACTTCTGAGCTGACTTATTTGAAACAGATTATGTCACAAAAAAGTGTGGAAGGGAATAAGAACTCTATGAACTGTCAACTGTATGTTATTTGCTTTGTCTGTGTAGTGAAAAAAGGAATTATCTACAGAAAAAAATCCTATGTTTGCTTTCAAACAATTTTCAGAATTCACTTTAATGTGTAAGTGGAAAGGGGACGATGAGAAACAATGATTACATTTAATCACTTTGAGAAAAAGTTTAATAGACAGAGGAATGTCAATATATTTCTATGACAATTGATTTTTCCCATTTTATTACATTGCCTTGACTTAAGTTACCTGGGGGCAGGAAGTTTCTTTCCAGTTTATTGCGTGTCAGCAGCACCAAACAGATTTGCCCTGTACAAATTCAGTACTCCATCAGTATGCACTGAATAAACTAAGATATGAATAAAAAAGTTCAAGATTGACTTTCTAAACTTTTTTTAATAACAAGTTTTACAAATGATAGATACTATTGACAATGGTTTTGTAAACTTCAGACTTTTGATCTAACCTAATGTGATTTATAATACATCTCCCTACATTGAGTAGCAAACCTTGTAAGTACATAGACTTCAGAATTTTGATAAATGTTATTACAAGATTATATTCCATTTATAACATTGTTATATTCCTTTTCGCTTCAAGAGAAAAACCTATATAAAAATCGATCAATCATCTGTTCAAATGTTTCTAGGTTTTTTCCTTAAATATTCTAAGTTAAACAATATTTACTATTACAAACTGTGGAATTAAGTTATTCAGTTTTGTTAACGTGTAAACAGAAATGCAGCTATAAAAGGAACACAAAGGGTATAATGTATACTAAGTTGTATTTATGTCTAAAAACTTTTATGTAAAAACAAATATTGATGGCAAGGTACATTTCAATTATCTGCCTTATAATGCTATTTAAAGATATAATTTTCTCGCTCTTTAAAAAATTAATGTTAATTTGGGAAAGCATGGTGGGAGGTGTTTTCCTATCCCAAGGTAAACAGACAGAATTTTGACAGAGGCAGGAAATGTGCTTGTTCTCCCTATTGTGTAGTAATAACCTTCTTTATAAGGAATGGTCTTGGCAGCTGTGTTCATGAGACTACATAGACTGCTCTGTGCTTCCTCAGCAAAGCAGCACAAAAAAGAAAGCACATTTTTTGCTATCATGCTACAGATAATTGAGACAAAAAATTGTTTTTGACAAAATCATTTCCTCCTCAGAACTGGATATCAAAATGTGGTTTCATTTTTTCCACTCTTATGGCACAGGTTCCACTATGTGTGACGTCCGAGATCCTGATTCAGGATGTGGGCTAGGAGGGTCCAGGTCACAATGACAGTAACCAAAGTTGTCAGATTTATTAATGTATTAGTCATCTTGTTAAAAATACCTATAATAGCTGGTCATTCAGCATTTCTTAACTTCTATTTCATTATTCCAATTTTAGTTCAATTATATACTCTAATTTGATTGAAGAATTATAAATTATAGTTAAAAAGTAGTTTTAACTTTCATTTAAGTAGAAAAGGGAAAAGAATAGATACCCAAAACTTCAGGGAAAACTATAGGGGGGTAGGACAAGCTCAAATTCCAAAATTGACAATCCTGAATTGAAACAGCTCTAAATTTAGTTCGATGGACAAAGGTGCTAGAACTATGTGGTCATAAGGATTGTGCTCTTGTTTGTAGCTCCAATGCTCCATGCAGTTCTCTACATCTGCTCCAAATTATTTACACCCAAGCTTATTTGTCTTTAAACTATCATTAGACTGAAATAGATCAGTAAAGCTGTCTACTTGCTTCCAGTGATAGTTTGATTTAATCATGTAACATTACACAAAAGCAAAAAAAGCTAATAAGATTTGCAGTATTATATGTCCAATTTTAGTCTTCTTTAGACTATCAGTAGGCTAAAGGAGGAAAATAAAATAGCCATCTGGTGCTCAATGAGAGGTTTCTATAATCAGAAGACGCTATAAGAAAGCAAATGTGATGAAAGTAATAAAGCTAACGCATGCAAAATACATTTTAGTTGGATCATGATATTTTCTAAACTATCACTTTTTAAAACAGAAGTTGATACCCATCACAGCAAAATAAATTATTTATTTAAACAATACACAGACTCTATTCATACCAATAGTTTTACACGCATTCATCTGTGTGCATCTGTATTGTGCATTCAGTTCTTGCAATTTTATCACATGTGCAGATTTATGTAACACAATCCATCAAGATTAAAAAACAGCTCTATTATCACATATATCTTCCTCATATTATCTCATAGTGACCACCCATCTTCCTTCTGTCCTCTAATTCCTGGAAAATCTTCTTACTTATGATGACTGGAATGTCATTCTGTTACCAAAATTATATTATTTTTTTAAAGAATTATATAAACTTTCAGCTAATAGTTTTCATTGCAGTTTTTGCAGTGCCACCAAAACATACCTTGGCTTACTGTTAACATGTATATTAGAGAAAAAAACAGAGTAAACTTTGGGGTGAGATAAATATATGGTACAGATATAAAACTGGCTGTAAGACCATAACATGAACTTGGAAAAGTGTAGAATATTGTAGCCACTTTAAGGACTTTATCTTGTCATCTGTATATAAGGGTTATTGTTGCAAAACTTTAAGCAAAGGACAATTTGGTTTGATTTATACTTGAATAGGTTCATACTGACTACTATGTCCAGACTATAAGTAGTCAGTAAGATGGGGTGGGGGGCAAGCTGGTAGCTGTGCATGTAATGAGGAATGACCAGATTCTGTATTTTCCCATATTTTAAAGTAAAAGTGACGATTTCCCAATCAAGCATGTGTAGGGTGTAACAAAAAGAAAGGAGAGAATGATAATAGCAATGTCTTAGGCTGAACACAGAAACCAGGGGTTGCCCTTGATAGACACAAGGAAGGTCATGGTAAAATAGACTTGGGAGAGAGTAAAAAACTTGTTACTTACTCCTGATAGGAAGTAATGTATGCATTAAAAGCCACGTTTGAGATGATTATTTGACTTTCAACGTAGCATTAATTTCTAAAACTACTGTAGCAGACGTTTGTTATTTACTATTGTTCGCTACTTCTTTGGTTTTCTTTCTTTTCGGCCATATTATCTGTTCATTCATTTTCCTAGTTGTTCTTTGTTGTTTATTGGGTTCAGTATAAAACATATGAAGATTTATGGTCTAGGATAATTTTCTTTTTCTCCAGAATGGATTTACATTTCTTTATGTGAGGATCTAGGGTTATCAGTAAACCAGAATAACTTTAATACTATCAGGGATTGAAATTGGAAGTGACAAATCTATTTCTGCCATATTTTGAGAGTGTAGACCATCAGGGTCCTAACTGAAAGCTTGAGTGGTTTACCACTGTCTCTTAGACTTGGACACAACTTTTATTTTTATTTGTATAAGTCTTTTGAAAGCTGTCAGCGATTTCTTGATCTCTCAATCATTTCTTCCAGAATTGGCAGACATTCTGAAAGGAAAAGAAGAGTTAAATACCAGGTTCATGTTCCTCTAGGCTTCTTTTTTTTTCCTTCTGAAATTTGGCTCTATAATGGTCTCTCCCTCTCCCTTTCCTTCTCCCTCTCTGTTACATGCGTGCGCGCACACACACACGCACACACACACTTTCTTAACCCAGTTCAGTGAGAGGGTAGAGCAAAATTGCTATGTCAATTACCATAATCAAGTCTGCGAGTGAATAAACAGAGGTATTTTTTTAACTCAAAAACACTATTTTCAATCCTCCTCTAGGTGCTGGAATATAGCAAGAAATAGATAAATAGTCAAGACATTTACCCTCTGAGAACTGACATTACACTGGAGGAGACAGGAAACAACCAAAATACCTGTCAGATATCACAAATGCTAGGATGGATTTGAGGGACAATCCTGGCACACAGAGCAGGCAGCAGCTACTTGACACTTAGAGGTCAGGAAAATACATTCTGCAGAGAGAACACTTGAGTCAAGGAATGAATGACAAGAAGAAGTAAGCTATATGACAATCTGGCTTGAAGTGCTAGCAAATTTAGATATGGCTGAGGAATAAGAAGGGGCATATGCACCTGCACTGTATTAATCACAGAAGAAAATTATAGAAGAGGTTGAGAGATCAAGTAAGGGTGAAGTTATATGGTGCCTTCTCTATATAACTTGGAAACAAAGGCTCTCTATATATGTAATTAATAAAAGGTAAGCCTGTCTTTATTTAATTAAGACACCCAACTCTCAAAAAATGAAGAGAACAAGAAAGGTTAACTCTTGTCTGTTGGAAACTTATCAAATATACAATGGGAGAGGACTTTTCTATTACTTTATTCTCAAATATGTTGTCACCACTTCTCCTTCTTCTAAATAGATATGTCATCGGGCATATCCAGGGGACTGACGATGTACATTTATATGTATATTTTTTCCTATTTTGCAACCAAAATAAAATGAGAAAAAATAAAACAGCATAAACCTGGATGTAACAAATTACCATTTTACAATCTCCAAAGTAATACTTTGTTTAATCAAGATCATCAATGCATTCTGAAAGTAAAAAGCAAATGCAAAGAAAAAATTCAGTTTTACACTGGAGAGATTTGCCAGCTATCTTTCTTTGCTGGTCTGTGATGTAGCAAGAATTCGCCATGCACGTGTTGTCAGTGATAGCTCCATATCCCATTGGAATTCTTAACGATCATGAAAAGTTGCATTAAACCATGGTATATGATCTCCTTTCATATTTACCACTGTACTTAAAAATTATTCTTGGCAAGATAAACCAGGAAATGTATTTAATCTTATCAATCAATCTATCTATCTATCTTTATCTATCTATCTATCTATCTATCATCTATATCTCCGCACGTGCGTGTGTGTGTGTGTGTGTGTGTGTGTGTGTGTGCACGTGCTATCACTTTCTCCAATGCAGCTGTGGAAATAAAACATCTCTCAATAATACCACTTTTGGAATACATAGTTTTAGAAAACTCAAATTTAAAAATAAAGGATATTCAGTGTCACAATGGCAAGTGATGATGAAGAAAAAAACATTAGCATTAAATGCAGATTTTCGTACTATAACAGACAAGGACAATTAAATGACTAGAGCCAGTCTGCACATCTAGCGTGATGGGTAGGTAGTCCAGGAGACCAAGTGTGCAACCCGGCCCCCTCTAGAACCTGGTTAAGGTTGGATGCCATCTAGTGGCAATTTTCTTCTATAGTCTCGATATCAATGGATATGATTCTGCGTCCTTGAGTTGAGAACTGCTGCTGCCTCTTGTGTAAAGCCTGGAGTGCTGGAGAGCTTTTCCCAGCATTCTGTCCTCGAAGAGCTCTGCAGGGACTTAGAAGGGGGTTTCTATCTGTGCTCCCACTGCTACCCCAGAAGGAGGACAACTATGCTTCTTGTTTGTTGCTAACTTTGTGATGGGGGTAGATTTCTCAGTGTTTCTATTCCAGCCTCAGTGTTAGACAAGCCCTGTGCACTTAAGCTTCAGGAGTGGGGTTTTCTGAGCATTCCTTCCACCTCCTTGCAACTACTCCAACAAGAGCTCTTCCTTGGAAGTATATCAGTGGAGGGGGGCTTAGCATGACTAACTTCATTTTTGCTCCTGACCCTCTGAGGTAATATCCTTTAGGCTCACTGCTTCTACCTAGGTCTGCATGTCATAAGGAAAGTATATAAACTAGTAACAATGTTATGTTAAAGATTTACAAGTACACTGACCAAGGACAAAGAAGTTTTCTAACCCCTTTGGAACCTGTCTGCAATCACTGGTTACCTCTTGATCTCAACCCCCTCCTCTTCCCCCTGCCCTTAACAAAAAGGAGCCTGAAATTCATACCAACTTAAGATGGTTCTTTGGGATACCAATCTGTCATGTTCTTGGTTTTCTGTCTTTCTGAATAAAGTCGCTTTCCTAGCCTGACCACCTTGTCTCTCTACTTATTGACTGCAGTGTAGCAAGTGGTTTGAGCTCAGATTCAGTTACATTAAAATGGGTGGGTCTTGGGCAAGAGTGAGTTTCCTGCCCATTCCCCACTACCTTAGTTTTGTATTACTACAAAAATGCTAAGTCCTGGCCATGAGCATTTTTGCTCCTGCCACAGCAGCAGAAGTGTTTTGCTTCCTGAGAGAAGGGTCTAGGTTTCCTATACCACTGAAGGGGGGTCCTCGGGTTCTCTTTCATGATCCCAATCTTTCTCATATGGACCCAGTGAAAACCTGTGTTGAGGCAATAAGGAAGGTTGAGGCACCCTGTGTCTGGAGTTTCTAAGAATCTTAAATCCTCATGATAACCCACACTTAGTCTTTAAAATTTTGTTAAAATTCAAGATATATTCATCTTATGCATATTTATGTGTGCTTCTTTTTCTTCTCTCTCCTTTCCTTTACTCTGGCAAAGGAAAAATGGTTTGCATATCTCTCTCTCTCTCTCTCTCTCTCTCTCTCTCTGTCTCTCTCTCTCAAGTTGGGAATTGACCCTGTTACCCAAACTGGAGTGCAGTGGCATGATTTTGGCTCATTGCAACCGCAAATTCTTGGGCTCAGGTGATCCTTCTATCTCAACCTCCTGAGTAGCTGGGACTACAGGCACACATTACCACACCTGGCTAATATTTTATAGAGATGAGTTCCCATTTTGTTGCCTAGGCTGGTCTTGAACTCCTGGGCTCGAGCAATCCTCCTGCCTCAGCCTCTCAAAGTGCTGGGCCTACAGCATGAGTAACCATACCTGGCATCCTCTGTCTTTGTAAAAAGACTTGTCATTCTTTAGGATTCAGTTTACCTAGTTGTTTTACACTCTTGCCTCACTGATGCGCTCAGAAAAAAGTTGTAATTTTGAAGATTATCTTTTCATTTTTCTTTTTTAAAATATGAGATTAGGAGTAATGATCTCTTGAGATTTTCTACATCCTGAGTGGAAGTAGAGATTATACTAATCATATTAAACTATAAGTATGTGTATGTCAGTTTCACCTCTATAAATCCCTTGTAGACAGGATATTTTTATATCTTCAATTCATAGTGGTATTATTTATTATATTGTTGTAATGAGTTAAAGAACTCATATCTACTGAGTACTTGTTATGACTAGGGTCTGCCCTGTTATATACTCTTCAAGTTTATAATCTTGTTTAATATCATCACTGATCCTATAAAATAGGCATTATCATTCTAATCCTATGGTTTAGTAAGCAAATAGAGACAGGTCAGGCTTTATAGGCATGTGACCTCTAGTAAAGCATAGGGCCTCACTCTCAGAAGAGTTCTGTACTTGGTTTAAGATTCTGCTGTTACCACCTTGAAATTTGTAATAACTTTGTCTTTTATCTTCAAGTAAAGTCTATAAGACCAAGGAGCATGTAAGGGTGCCTGTACAAGTGCAGGGTCAGGATTATGGGCCTGACAGGCAACAGGGGCATACAAAAACTGGCCTGGTAGCCCAGCATACATGTACAGATGTCAGGGCAGCTAGGTCCCCAAGATGGTCAAAGAGGATCAAGGTTTAGACTAACAGCTGTGCTGAGATGCAATAGAGGTGGCAGCAGGAGAGAGGAGAGGAGAGGCTCCGCATATGAGCAGTTCTGAATTCCGTGGAGAGAGTATGGCTGGACTTTCCATCCTAAAGCCAATCCTTGAAGCATGTGTCCAAATATTAACTCTCATATCTGATGGCTGGACAAGAACTGTTAGCAAGCAGGCAGTGAGTGCACTATGCTAGCATATTATTATAAAATAAAAAGATACATATAATTATTGTAATGAAACACATCAAGACGTGGTTAGAATTCATTGAATAACTTGAAATATCTGCTTTTGAAAACTGCTAACACAGTCTTAACAATAAAAATACAGTGCAAAGATTCTCACATTGGACAGAAAAGATATGATTCCTATATGAAGCAGCACATAAAACTATTCTTAACGAGGAAAAAACTTTTAAATTAAATTTTCTTAAAATTGCAGATGCAGAGATAAAATGTATTAACAAGCATTTTGAAATATATACATATTCTAAATTCACTTTTAGTTTCTTAGATTGACTCTACAAGTTACAAAAAATGTCAGAAGTACTGAAATATCACTGTATAAATTTATATTGAAAATTAATTCAGAATTACATAAAATTGATTTGTGTTGAGTTAAACATTAAACCCTAGTAGATACCTTATAAAAAAGATTCTTCTTATAACTAAATATTACCAAAAATTATTTGTGGTCTTGTATTTACCAAGAGCAATTGATATCATTTTCAAATATATTATTGTAAAAAGTTGCTATAACTACACATTTTGATTGCTTAATAAAATAATTTGCAGAAGTGAGCCAAAAATATTATGATAAATTAATATACCATATTAATAAAGTATGGAAAGACACTGAGATCTTCAAGTGTATAGCATTTTGGTAAATATATTCCTTGATATCCTTAGATGCTATGAAAAATTTCAATCTTCAAAACTTTGATTTTGTTGAATTTAAACCTGTTCTTCAATGTTTTGTTTATCTTTTACTATTTATTTGTTGTATTAAATAAAATTATAACACCAAAATATTTTCATAGTTTACTATTCATGTATCAATTGTACCTCAATTATATTTTTAAGTAATAAAATATTTTTAAGACAATGTTTAATATTTAAGTACCTTTAATATCACGGTTTTTTTTCTGCCTCGTATGAGGTACCTTACTTTATTTTTTTGCTGTAGGCACCACAAATTATGTAGCCAGTCATGTATGTAGATAAAGTAAATTGCATAAAAACACATGACTAGTAAATAACAGTCAAAATTTGAACCCAGGGAGTCTGGCTCCATGTCTGAGCTCTCTTAACTACTAGACTATGTGTATTCTTTCTATATTATGAAATGAGAACTCACGATGGCTGATGGAATGTAGTACATGGTCAATAAATGTGTTAATAAAAGTAAGGGGGAAGGCTACTTCTCACTGGATAATGCATGCCTTATCTCTTGAAGCTTTCCAGAAGTTACTGTTATTGCTAACAAACACACGACAACACTAATAAGCACAGAACAACATAATTTTAAAATACTTGCATTAGCGTGTTAAAGCTGCTGTAACAAACTACCACAAATTGTGTGGCTAAACCAACAGAAATTTCTCATAGTTCTGAAGGCTGGGAGTCTGAGACAAGGTAAAGGTAGTGTCAGTTCCTTCTGCAGGCAGTGAAAGAAGGATCTGTTCTCCTTGGCTTGTACGTGGTTATTTTCTGCCTTTGTCTTCACATTGTTGTGTTGTTGTTTTCTATGCATATCTCTATGTCCAAATTTTCTATTTTAAAAACATATTGTGTTAGAATTCACCCTGATGATCTCATTTTAGTTTGCTAACCTCTGTAAAGATCCTATCTCTTGACAACCATTGTGATGTACTAAGCAGTTAGTACTTCAACATATGAATTTTGGGGGACACAGTTCAACCCTTAACAATACTATATGTGTTAAAGTGCTTTCACACCGTGCTTTTATTTTTGCCTATAGTAGGACAAAATGAAATGAAGAAATACAATAGAAAATGTAATATGTTCTATATTTAATAAAAAAGACATTGACATCTTCAATTATATGGAATCTTGGTTAATATGTTCCTCAATGTTCCTAGATACTAATGCAATTTCAATCTTTAAGGTTTTTATTCTGTTAAATTTAAATCTCTTTGTCAATATTCTGTTTATCATTTACTACCTAAATAAATAAAAATTTCAATTATATTGTAAAAGATTGCCTTAGGTGAAAAAAAGCAACACTGAAAATTAGGGGAGGATATGCATTTTTATGAATACACATGTTTGCCATATATGTTTCTTTCTCTTCAAAAATAGTAGAATAGAGAGAGAAAAGGTGTCACTAAAAATAAATTGGCAGCAACTGAGATATAAAGAATTGAGGAACAGTAAACACTCAAGACTACCTAAATTTTACTAATAATTATTCATCAGATGAAAGTTCACAGGAATCAAAGGTTGGCCTAGAATACGTATACAAGGGAAAAGCAATCTGAAATGTTATGTTGTATATAAAGAAGATGTTTTTCTTTTCTTTTTGTCTTTTATCCTGAGTAAAAACTCAAAAAACATTCTCTCTATAAATGTATACATTGTAACATACAGCAGAAAGTTTAAACAAAGAGGACACAATTCAATTTTGAACAAGAAATATATAAATATATATATGTTTTTATAAATTCCTTGAGGAAGGAAGCCAAATGCTAACAATGGTTAACTTTTCATGCTAGAATTTCAGTTAGGTTTTATTTATATCTTTATAATTGTTTATTTCTCAAATATTCTACAATGAACTAGTATTATTTTAAAAATCAGGAAAATAAACATTACTTAAAAGTAAAAGAAATTGCCGGGCTCAGTGGCTCAGCCTGTAATCCCGCGCCTTGGGAGGCTGAGGTGAGTGGATTGCCTGAACCCGCGGATTTGTGACCCGCCTGGGCAACTTGGTGAGACCTCACCTCTACAATAAATCAAAAAATTAGCCGGGTGTGGTAGCGCGCGCCTGTATTTCCAGCTACTCGGAAGGCTGAGGCGGAAGGATCGCTGGAGCCCAGCAGGTCGAGGCTGCGGTGGCCAGGAGCAGCCACTGCACTCCAGTATGGGTGACAGAGTGAGACTCCAACTCAAAAAAAAAAAAAAAGGAAAAGAAATAAATAGATAAAACAAGAGAACAAAAACCAACTTATTTTAATCAATCACTTTCTTCAGCTAAAAATGAACCTTGGAGATAAGCCAGTGTTCAGCCGTCTAAAGGCAAAGAAATGGAAGTCTGGTAGGTTGTACAAATTCATTCAAGTAGCAATAAGCCTTGTCCCTGACTTAGCACCTTATGCATTTCATATTATGCTTGCATTGTTATATGATTTACAGGGGCTTTCCGAGAGAAATTGTAATAGCTACAACAGATTATTTATTTGCATATAAAAACAAAACAAAAAAATGCAGTTCTACAACCCTGCATTCAAGGGTGGAGTGTTGTAAATCTATGGAAGAAAATCCTCTAAATCTAAGGATATGTGTAAAAGCAGAAAATGTGCTCAATGCATCAGAAAACAGCTATTTGGGTGCAGCTTTTTCTTCTGCTATGCATATTTGAATTGAAATTTTAGAGTAACTTCAAGTTTTAAAAAAAAAAGTGACTTTCACAATATCCCCATACCTTTAAGTTTAAATGGTTAATTATTTTGGTTTTCAATACTATATCTAACTAGGACCAAAACTGGTGTTAAGAAACCTAGGCTAATATTTACTAATGTAAACATTGGTAAATATTACTTGGCTCTCAAATGAAGCATATATTTTGTTTGTATTTCTTAGCTCATTGTAGGATAAAATGACAAGTAACAGATTATGAAAGGTGAACTAAGAGCATTAATTCAAGCATTTTAGAGGGATATAACTGGAAAACAATCAATTATGCGGTTGAACTTAATACATGTTTTTAACCTACAGTGAATTCTATGATGGAAATAGAAAACGTAGACTAAGAAAAAAATGTAGATTTGGAGATTGTATTTAATTTTAAGAGAAAATAGCACTCAACTATTTTTTTCTGTCCTGCTGTTCACAATAGAGCGGCAGAGTGGTTTTGCATGACAATTGTGGAAGGCAGAATTCTAAGATGGGCTTCCTGATTTTCACCCCTGGTATCTGCATCTCTGTTTAATCTCTTCCCCTTATATGCAGTCAGAAACTACTTTGCTTTTAACCAATAGAATATGGCTGAAGTAAAGGAAGTTTGCAGACAAAATCAACGTTTCTAATTAAAAGGTAGGCCATCCTGAAAGCACTTGACCTATCCAGGTAAGTGTCCATCTTAAAAGAGGATCCATTCCTTGAAAGAATAGACTCAACTGGGCTCGGTGGCTCAGCCTGTAATCCCACGCTTTGGGAGGCTGAGGTGAGTGGATTGCCTGAGCCGCGGGTTCCAGACCTGCCTGGGCAATTGGCGAGACCTCATCTCTACAATAAATCAAAAAATTAGCCGGGCGTGGTAGCGTGCACCTGTAGTTCCAGCTACTTGGAAGGTTGAGGGGGAAGGATCACCGGAGCCCAGCAGATCGAGGCTGCGGTGGCCGGGAATGTGCCACTGCACTCCAGTCTGGGCGACAGAATGAGACTCCAACTCAAAAACAAAACAAACAAACAGAAGGAAGAGATTCCAAGCCACAAAGAATCTCTCCTGGCCTGAAAGAAGAAACAGCCATTTTCTGAACTGCCTGTGCAGCAGCCAGCCTCTAGGAACTGTGAGCATCAGTTCTACAAATATGAGGAACTTAATTCTGTCAACAACTTGAATAATTTGGGAAGAGGACTCCAAGCTCCAGATGAGGGCAACCCTGGTTGACACCTTTACTACAGCTTTGTGAGATCCAGATAAGGTCCACTTCAGCCATGCCCAGACTCCTGACCCATGCAAACCATAAGATAATAAATATACGTTGTTTTAAGCCACGATTTGAAGTAATTTTTATACAGCAAAAGAAAACTAGTACGACACTAAAACATAATTGCAATGAGGTCATTATAGAAATGTTATTGCCCATAAGTTTTATATAGAACTTATAGTCTGAAAGTTTAAATATTTACTTTCAGGTACTTGCGCAAATATAATCACACCCGCATATACATATATTTGTATACTTAAGAAACCCTAGAATGAAAAATTCATTGCGTTCTAATAACAATTGTGAAATTACAAAATCCAGCAGAACTTGGCTTCAGGTCAGGTTTATCCCAGCCTTTGTAAGTATCACCACTTGTAGGCACTTGCCCATTTTAAAAACATGACTGTATCAGTTGCTCTCTGTTCTACCTGAGGTCACATGGCATGAATTCAAGAGCAGATATAAAGCTATAATTCTATGTAAATAGTAGGTTAGCTGCTGATAGAAGATTTTTGAAGTTTAGATAGATTAAAACTATAAGGAAAAGAAAAAATGTTGGCCACCATTATTTAGAGGAATAAAAAAATCATCAAACAAACTTAGTTTAATATTAGGTTTCAAATAAAAGATAATATATGAAATTAGGTAAGTATTTATATTACTTTCACAATCAAAGTTGAAGAAACATTCCCATGTTTATTTGATCATTCTCTGCTGGTTCTGTGGAAACTGCTCCATCATGTGGCACTTTATTCTTAATTAAAATATTTCAAATTGTTTTGAAATTGACATCTTCCCATCAGAAATTTTATATGTGTACATTTAATCTTAGATTAAATTCAGGTAAGGCCTGAATGTGATTGGCTCTACCCATAATAGTAATGTCAGCATTCTAAAGGTGACCTACTCATCCTAGCACTTAATGTATGTTATTTCCACTCTGTCAGGCAGGGATACCATGTCATTTATATCTAATTCTCTCCTATGTTTTCTTCTAGAAGTCACAATTTCACATTTAAGCCTATGATCCATTTTGAGTTAAATTTTGTGAATAGTATAAGGTTTGTGTTCAGATTCTTTTTTTTTTTTTTGGATGTGGATATCCAGTTCCAGAATCATTTGTCAAAAAGATTTATCTTCTCTTCATGGTATTACCTTAGATCTTATATCAACAGTCAATTGGCTATATTGATACAGATCTATTTCTGGGCTCTCTATTAGAGAAGAGAGTATTTATAAATATTATTTGAGATTGTTTTGTGAGGAAGATTTGTACCTTATTTCTCATTTATTCATTTTATAAAGAATTTATATAAATATATATTCATATGTATTTATTTTATATCTTTAGTTATAATTCAATGTTACTTTGCTTATTTTGTTGCTAAAATTATCCTAGTTTGGGCCAATGAAAGCTTTTTCAAATTGGTTCTTATGTCACTTTGACATAACACCATCCATTTTTGTTTGTTTCTTTCGATAATTTCCTTACTTTCTGGCACTACATACATGATGCAGTTTACTTTCCCTGCCTTAATACTAGAGTCTACCATTTCTCTGAGGAGCCCTAGGTCATTTTATTGAAAAAATGATACCATTTGCCATTTGTTTTCTTAGAGGTAATTTAAACTAAATAACTCTAAAGACCTACTCTATTTCCAATTTTTGTCCCTGAAACACTAATAGAGGGCCATTACAATAAATGTTATGGCAACCTAGACTACCACTACTGCCCTTCACCCCTGAAAAAAAAAACTTGAACTTCCTTACTGAGTTTTCATGCTCCATTAGGCCATGTATAAAGCAAACTAAAAAACAAAACAAAACAGGCTTTTTTCTCTATTATATTTTGCCATAGTTGCTACTTATCTTGTCACTCTGTTTCAAGAATTGCCTTGTTCCAATATTTTTTCCACAACGGAGCAAAATTATGGTAAACTCTGATATCAAATGACTGATGAAATCCGGAATAATTGGTCCTATTTGTCTCACCATTGCCATCTGGTACCACTTACTGACTCTACCCAACCATCCAGCACCATTAAATATCTTTAAATGCCCCGGGGGTCCCATGCTATCCCACCTCAAACCTCTACCCTTCTTGTTCCTTCTGCTTGAAACACTTTTCCCTGGCCCTACCTCTAATAAATAGCATTCAACCTTGAAGTTCAAATTTAAGTTTCACTTTTGTGTCTTGCCACGAACATATGTTATTGTAGCAATTCAAAAAAAAAAGTAAAAATTCATACAAAGTTTAAAGCATAAATTTTCATCTCCCATTAATGGAACAACTTATGTTTAATAAATAATATGTATGTTAGAAAGCAAGAAAGGAATCAGCAGAACATTTTAAGAAAGGATTCCTTATTTAGTTGTGATCATTTAAATATTTTTATTATAGTTTTTGTAATATAAATAATTAAGACTACTTTTTTATTTGTTTCTGACTATAAGTAGTAATAAATTCCCTGAAATATCTAAATAGATAAGAATAAGGAATTTATGAATGATAATAGTGATGCTATTTCTGGAAAATGACAGGCAATCCTCTGAATTAAACTCCAAGGTTCATATAATATATCATTTTCTACCTAGTTAGAAATCAACTTGGGAATTCTTTGTGAATATATGTAATCTTGTGCTTTCAAAGTTAGAAAAAGAATCCTAGGTTTTCTTCAGAAATTAGAGTACATTGAAAGGTTAGACACACGATTATTACTATTTTCTTGAAACTTTATTTTAGTTAGACCTTAAGGAAGACATATATAAATATATTTCTGTTCTCTAGTTTAACCTAGTAAGATTGTTCTGGGCATAAAAGTTAAAATAATAAAGTAGTTTAACTTAGTGAAAAAGCAAAGATTTGTCTCACAATAATGATTACTGCCTCTGTCTTCTCTAATATCCAAGATTCTATTATTATAATCCTTAAATCTTCATAAGAAGGTATATGGTTCATAAATATGCCCAAAGCATAATATTTCTGTTGAAAGGTAACCTATTAATTAAGAGGAAAGAGTGGCAACTAACAAGTAGAATATATATTCCTCAGAATATGGGCTTGTGGCATGATACTTCTGTATATGTGTGGGTGTGAATGTGTCTGTATGTGCATATGTATAAAAGCTATCACCAAAATATGAGGTTGACAGAAGTAGATTAAAGGGTTGGCCAACCTAACAGGATTAAGATGCTTTGTCAATAAATACACAGTGCATATGTTATTTTTATCATCAAAATAGCAATAAGGGACAACATAAGACCAGAACAAAATTAATTATTGAAAAAACAGTATGGCAATTTCTCAAAGAACTAAAAATCGAGCTTCCTATGATCCAGCAATCCTTTTCCTGCAAATACACCCAGAGGAACAAAATCATTCTATAAAAAAGACATCTGAACACACGTTTATTGCAGCACTATTCACAATAGAAAAACATGGACACAAGCCAGATGCCCATCAAAAATTGACTGGATGTAGAAAATATGGTACATATACAAGATGGAATATCAAGCAGCCATAAAGAAGAACAATATCATGGCCTTTGCAGCAACTTGGATGCAGCTGGAGACCATCAAAATAAGCAAAGTATCACAGAAAAAAGAAATGAATAACACATATTCTCACTCAAACAGGCCCTGAACACTAGTCACACTAGTACAAGGGTGAGATTGGCAGATGCTGGACACTGGTAGGAGAGGAAGGGAGGTAGGAGGGAGAAAAGCATGTGACAACACACTGGGTACCTGGTCCACAATCGGGGAGAGTGTACCAGCTAGAAGCCCAAACTTCACCCACATGCAGCCTACTTATGCAATAAATCCCCACTCATACCCTACAATTCTAAAATTTAAAAAAAGTACATAGCCGGGCTCGGTGGCTCAGCCTGTAATCCCGCACTTTGGGAGGCCGAGGTGAGTGGATTGCCTGAGCCCGCGGGTTCAAGACCCACCTGGGCAACTTGGCGAGACCTCATTTCTACAATAAATAATAATAATAATAAAAATTAGCCGGGCATGGTAGCACATGCCTGTAGTTCCAGCTACTTGGAAGGCTGAGGCGGAAGGATCACCGGAGCCCAGCAAGTCGAGGCTACGGTGGCTGGGAGCATGCCACTGCACTCCAGTCTGGGCGACGGAGTGAGACTCCAACTCAAATAATAATAATAATAATAGAATTAAAAAGTACATAATCATTAACTCACACTTTGGAAAATAGAATTATGAACATAGCCCTTGCTCAAATTACAATGCCATTCAGGAGATAAGAAAAACACACTTAAAGTGACACCAAGTAACACCATATGTAATGTGATTAGGTGCAAAACAAATGTGAGGACTCTAAAAGCTGTAGGAAGTAAATGAAAAGAAATCTCTAATCTATTGCTCGAAAAAATATTCATAGAGATCTTGCAATCTACATGATTCTGGAAGTGTGGTAGACAGGATATGATCATGAGGAAAGGGGAAGATATTCTGTATGAAAGCAAAAGCATGCTGCAGAGAAGGGATAGAATATGGAAGACTTATAGAATAGTGAAACTTCCCTGAAACAGATTTTGCAAAGTTTGTTGAGAATCAAGTAAAGTTATACTAACATTTGAGCAACATTTTTTAGAAATTTCTATGTATTTTAAAAACATTGTGCCTTCGTTTTGAATTCTAGTCACAAGCTCCCTCTAACTGCTAACTCTAAGTGATCACTTAATATAGGTAAGTCTAATGTTTCACATCTGCAACATTGCAATTATTTTTTTTTCCTAGTCTTGGAGGTGACTTGTGAGAATCATATGAGACTGTATATAAAAGTGTTCTGTAAGTCATAATTATAGTTTGAGTGTATAATAATTTAAAAGATAAGCTATTACTTAATATTTCTAACTTGATTATTCATATACTCATGTTCAATATATTAAGTAGGGAAATAAAATAATGTAGAAAGATTAAAAATAATAGAATTCTCTTGATGGTTTATTTTGCTGTGCAGAAGTTTTTTAGCTAGATAAGCTCCCATCTGTCAATTTTGGTATTTGCTGCATTTGTTTTAGAGGACTTGACTGTGAATTTATTGCCTAAACAGATGTCCAAGAGGGTGTGCTCTAAGATTCTTTTAGTCTGAGAGTTCTATTGAGAGTAAAGAAACAACCCACAGAATGGGGGAGGGGGGGAATTGCAAACTATGCAGCTAACAAAGGCGTAACATTCAGGATCTATAAGGAACTCAAAGTAATTGACAGGAAAAAACAAATTAACCTCATTAAAAAGTAGGCAAAGGGACATGAATAGGCACTTCTCAAAGGAAGCAATAAACAAACATGGAAAAATGCTCAATAAAACTAATCGTTGGAGGAATTCAAATCAAAATTACAATAATATACCGCCTAACATTAGTAAGGATGGCTATCATACATCTCTATAATAAAATAAAACACATAACAAAACAAAAACAACAGGTGCTGATTGCAGAGAAAAGGGAATGCTTCCACGCTGTGGATGGTAACGCAAACTGATTCCACCTTTGTGGAAAGCAGTTTGGAGACTCCTTAGAGAACTGAAATAGCAATCCCAAATCTGGGAATATTCCTAAAAGAACACAGATTGCTCTATCAAAAAAACTGCTCATACATGTTTATTGCAGTACTGTTCACAATAATGAAAATATGGAACCAACACAGATGCTCACCAAAAGTGGACTGGATTAAAAAAAAGTTATACATATACACTATAGAATACTATGCATCCATAAAGAAGATCAAAATAATGTTCTTTGCAGCAACATGCACGCAGCTGGAAATCATTAGTCTAAGCGAATTATTACAGAAACAAAAACGGAGTACTGTTTATTCTCACTCATAAGTGGGCACTAAACATTGGACACACTTGGACACAAAGACAGAAAACAGACACTGGGCACAGCTAAATGTGGGCAAGAGGGAGAGGGGATAAGAGATATAAAACCATCCACCGGGTACATGACCACTACTGGGGGCGGGAGAGAGCACGTCAGAAGCCCAAACCTTACTTTCACTCAATATGCTTATGTAACGAATCCTCACATGTACCCCACGATTCTAAAATTAAAAGAAAAAGAAGAATAGAACATTTAATGAAAGTGCAAGTGAAGTAATAAGCAGTTCAGGCTTCTCATTCTTGCTCCAGGAATGTTGTTAATCTTCAATTTTAAAACTGCAATACACTGCAGCCTACAAAAGTGTCTTGGGAATTGGTTTTTCATAACAAAGATTATATCATGTTCAGGAAAAAAAACAAAATTCTTTTTTGGTTGCTCCAAAACCATCATGGGAAACTTTTGGGTACAGGCAAAAAGCATGTTAGAAATTAGCATGACTTAAACAAGTAATTCAGAACGATTATCTCCCTTATCCATCATATTTTATTTACTTGAAATGCAGAGATTCTTACTTGGGAATTTAAAACTGTGAGATCAGCTTCAATTTCGGTGTGCTAAAAAATGTGATCATCTCAGAAAAAATTTATCCAGAATCTGTAAATTTGTTTTAGTGATAAGTAGTTTTTACAGAGGGTTTTTTACATCACTGAATTAACAATTTCTCTCATGTTAGCTAATTTATTTTATTTTAGTACAACTTTACTGTCATTTCCTCTGAGAATTCTAACTGCTCAACAAGATTGCATAATTTTCCTGCCTGAGCCGGAGCAGAATAATCTATTTGTGTAATACAAAGGTAGTCTACTCTACCCCATGTATTACTTAAATTTTCTAAGTGTGCTCTGATTCAATTGTTTATTGGAAAAAGAGCATTTGAGAATTGTTTTTGCCAACTTTTATTTTCCCTTTTCCTTTGCACAGTAATTCTTTTAAACACTTGTCCCTTTTTAATTTTTATTTCTTGTACATGTACCCTCTAACCTCACCCACTTGAAGATTAACTTTTACGCAGAAAGGGAAAAAAGGCATAAAAAATAATTGTGATCTATCAAATGTAACATGTCAAAATTTCATATGGCAGAATTCCCAGAATCTTAAATTACTTTGATCTGTTTATGTCTTGTATTTACTAAATAATTCCATCCTATTTAGCTATAAAACATGTCACATATTTTATGCATCCTTATCATATGATTAGATAATAATACCAATTAATAACTGAAGCACTATTATGATTTGGGCATTTTCTATTAAACAGTGGTTTTCAGCAAAATAATTTTGCCTCTTAGGAAACATTTATTGATGTCTGGAGACATTTTTTTTTTATCACAACTGAGGAGATTCCAGGGATGTTAAACATCTCGCAGTGCACAGGACAGTCCTTCAAAACTAGAAATTATCTGGTCCAAAATTTTAATATAGCCAACAATGAGAAACCCTTAATAGAAGGAACTTATGATTTCCATAATTTGTCAAGTTGCTATGCTTTTTCTTGATGGAGAAGAAGCCACACGTTTGATTTTTATTTTCAATATCTCCCTTAAACATTAGTTCAAATGGAGGTGTGCAGTTCCCCATTCATGTGCATTCCCCAGTCATGTCATTCACTCTGTAAAATACATGTGACAAAAAAGCTTCCTGCAGCCTAATGGCATGGATCTAAAGTGCCCAAAGAGAGAGGAGAATGGGGAGCATTTACGTGCATCACATCTCTGATAAATGATGGCTATTACTGCACTATAAATTATTAGTGAGCAGAAAGAGGAGATGAGAGTTTTCTGCATAATTTACACATTAATGTAGTACTTTTCATATAAGATGTTGTTGGAATTGTAGTGGAAAAAAGGATAATTTCCTTTAAACTATATATAGAAAATGTTTCATGTCTATAGGAAAATTCTGGTCTAAGCTGATCTGCCCTAACAACTAAAAAGAATATAATTCTTACAGAAATTTCATCATGGTTATGTCATATATACTGACTATGCTATTTTGTAAATTGGGTGTGTTTACAAAAGGTCACGATAATTGTTACTAGTTATGATTTGGGTTGTGAAAAATCTATTAGGAATACAAGCTAATTTAGGTAAATTTGTAAACAGTGTATGAAAATACCCATGAGTGCATTAAAATTTCATAGATAGACTGATTATCATTAGGTAGATTGACAGGGATTGCATTTATAAGCAGTCTACTGTTTGCTTAATTTACAAGAATTTTTTAAAAAATTTCATAAACTACATCACTATGGAAAATACAATAGAATGTCTTTAAGAAGCTAAAAGATTCTGCCTTACTGTTGTTCACCCTTGAAATATTTCCTTCAATCTAGAAGGAAACCATTTCTCATATTTTGTTTGATTAAGCATAGTGATTAAGAGTATTGCTTCTGAAACCGAATAAATATGATACTTGAATGATACCTTTGCCATTTACTACTAACTTCAATAATTTTAGCAAATAACATAACTTTTATAAATCTCAGTTTCTCATGAATAATGTCATAATAATAGTAATAATAGTTTTACCCTATATTATTATAAATACTAATCCAAGATACATGTGAGGCTTTTAGCAAAAAGCAGAACAAAATGTGTTTGGCAAACTTAAATGAATTTTCAAAATACTATGTCATACAACAAATTCAAGCAAGAGTGTCTCTCTCTCTCTCTCTCTCTCTCTCTCTCTCTATCTATCTCTTTTTGGGTATGTCTAATAACCTCCAATCAGAAACCTAATAAATATCCTTACCTCGACCTTCACAATCATTCTCTGTCTAGTGAATCATTAAGGACTTTCTAACCTATTGGTTTAATAGCACTGGAGGTGTGTTCAGTTCTCTGCATTCCCACCATCACTCCTTTATTTCAGGCCATCATCATCTCTCCAACAGAAAGTGATAACAGCAGTTCCTTAAGTCATAAGTCAAATACTTGGTTCTCTTGTCCTTCTCCTTTTCCCCACCAATCTGTATTTCTACAGAAACCGGAGTGGTCTTTCTTTATTTTATTTTATTTTATTTTATTTTTTGCTAAGTGCCCTATACAGGTGTGCCATTGTTTTCTTTTATACTATATTTTTACTAAACCTTTTCTATGTTTAGCTATATCTAGATACACAGATACCATTGTGTTGCAATTGCTTACAGTGTTCAGTGCAGTCACAATCTGTTTGGGTTTGTAGCTAAGAGCAACTGGGCTACACCAAACAGCCTAGATGTGTAGTAGGCTGCAGCATCTATGTTTGTGAAAGTGCACACTATGCTGCTTGTACAAAGATGAAACCATCAAAGGATGCATTTCTTAGAAGGTACTCCTGTCATTAGATGTCACATGATTGTTCATGAGTATTTGTGTATGTGCACGTGAGTGCACTTTTGTTATGGTCTCCAGTTCCTTTGTGTGTGCTTGGCTTGACCTCAAAGGAAAGAGCATTACTCTTAGCCTGGAGGGCTAAGCCCGGGGCAGCTGTGAACGCATTTCCAATCTTTAAGCTGCCACTGAGGTTCACAGGGTCCTCAAAGAGATTCAGCAAGATCAAGGTCAGCTAGAAAAGGGCTGGGCCCGGATAATATCGCAGAATCCTTGACACCCAAATGGGAGCCCCACAGGCAGTGAGGACACTGTCTTTCCACACAAACTCTTCCAGTTTACCAAAGATAGAAAACTGAGGCTTGCCAAAGCCCCGTTTGTGAAGTTTGAGAAAATTCAGTGATTTCCTACCTGTTTAAAAAGATGTGTGGTTGTAGAATCTGCTTTTGTTAAAAGTGATGTTTCCATTTGCTTCATATTGTTCATCAATATCAATCATCTGCAGTGCCCAATAGTCTGATTTGATTTGTTCAAGGTGTCCACACTCTTTGAGGCCTGAGCACAGCCAATAAAGAATCAGTTACAGGTTGGGAACAGTGGCTTAAACCCATAATCACAGCACTTTGGGAGATTTAGAGAATTGTCTGAGCCCATGGCTTGGAGATCAGCCTGCGCGAGACCTTATCTCTACAATAAATCAAGAAAAATTAGCCGTCATGATGGCGCAAACCTGCAGCTCCAGCTACTTGGAAGGCTGATCGCCTGAGCCCAGCGGGTCAAGGCTGCGGTTGCCGTGAGCGTGCCACTGCACTGCAGCCTGGGCGACAGAGTGAGACTCCAGCTCCGTGGTTTTCTTTTCTTCTTCTTCTTCTTCTTTTTTTTTTTTTTTTTTTCTTTTTGAGTTGGAGTCTCACTCTGTTGCTCAGACTGGAGTGCAGTGGCACACTCACCGCCACCCCAGCGTCAACCCGCTGGGCTCCAGCTATATCCTTCCGCCTGTGTTCCAAGTAGCCGAAACTACAGGTGCAAGCTACCATGCTCGGCTAATTTTTTAATCTGTTGTAGAGACGGGGGGTCTCACCAAATTGCCTGGGCTGGTCTTGAACTCACGGTCTCAGGCAATCCACTGGCCTCGGCCTCCCAAACTGCTGGGATTCCAGGCTGAGCCACCGAGCCTGGCTGACTCCCGGGTTTTTGAAAAATTAAGTACAGATCATGCATTTTCCCTTAAGTCTTTCAATGACGATTTCCCCCATTACTAGTAAATTGAACTCCAGAAAACTTAACCTAAGTTATAAATTTATCTAAATTAAAATTTTAGGAGCACTAAAAAATGTTGTATGTTCTTTTCCATACGCAATTTAAAATAAGTACCCTGCAAAGTGGCAACATAAAATGTTAGGAAAAACAACAATTTTTGTAATGACTAATCTTTAATAGCTTTTCTTCCAAGATATTTTCACCTACTCCCATCTCCACCTCCCACTCTGAAATTGACTCTCCTTACTGGCACCCTAAGCACATGCTGACAATGCCTCAAGGCAGCTGAGCACTGAGGCCATTCTTATGCCTCTAACTTTGCTCTCCAGGCCCTTTTCTGTCTACTTTCATCACACTGTTCAAGTGCCCAGCCTTTTTAAGTTGCAATTTTCTGCCTTTCTTATAGGCATTCATAATCATTGTTCCGTCTGCCTTGAATACTTTCTTTTTTCCTCTTTTGTTAGCTCATGTCTGCTCTATTCTCAAGTACAGCTTAAAGTAATTTCCTCGACCTTCTCTTTCCTCAAATACTGAGTTAAGGTTCACATCTCTAAAACCCCATGCTACTTACTGCTAGGACATCCCTCTTACCCAAATTTTACTACTTAATTATACTGCTCACAGATAATGACTTCTTTTATGTTCATCTCAGAGATCAGCAGGATCTTGTTTCTATATGTCTTATAAGCTAAGAATATTTTTCAACAGTATAAACAGTTGAAAAAATCAAAGGAAGAACAATATTACAGGAAATATATAAAATTTTATGAAATGCCGCACTCCTCAATGTTCTTAAAGTATAACTGTAAATTATCCACTTGTCTTCATTTATACATGTTTTATGCCTGCTTTTGTACCACATCTCAGAGTAGTTGCACAGAGATCACATGGGCCACAAAGCCTAAAATATTTACTATCTAGCACTTTACAGAAAAGTTTGCCAACTCCTGGTCTATTATATTATCTGTCAGATTTGTTTAAAAAAAGGAATCATATTTTCATAATTGGCCACAGTCATCTGCCACCTACCATGTATTTGTTAGATGAATAAGTGAATTAAAAAATTGTCAATGGGTAGGAATAAATTACTCTGATGAAGGTGAATCCGTTCAATTGATTCAGTTAAAAGCAAAATAAATCAAGTTAAATCAATAAATAAATCAATCTAGGAAAAAGAAAAAGACTGCAAAAAAACAGATTAAGTTACAAAATAAAAGAAAATGTTGAAGAATGAGGTCTTGGAAAGGATAGGGACTAGAATGACTAGCAGGAACCATTGGTAATCTCACTGAAGTAAAATGGTTAACTCTGAATCTATATTTAGCTAAAAGTTCATATTCCCAAGAGAATCTAACCACCTCTTGGCTAGGAAAAGCAATCACTTTGATTGGCAGTTCCATTTAGATGTTACAGAAGCCTGAAGTAGACATTCTCAAGAATACTACATATAAAGGAAAATCAGGGTTCTATTACCAAAATAAATAGTGGTGTTGAGACTAGATAGAAAACAAAATGACAGAATGTACGCTACAATAAAAAAGTCAAGACATTATTTTAAATGGAAATACCTGGAAATTAGACTACAGCTGTTTGTTCTAGGACATCTTCCTCCTATCAAATTGAAGAACAAATTTATTCATGATTGTCTTACTCACTCATAGGAATTAACTAGCTTGATTTCAACGTTATTTTTGAAATTGAAAACAGCATTACTGGAAGTATACTGAGTGTACTTTTCTTCTGCTATTGAAAATATGCCTGCCTGTTTAACTGTAGACAATAAAATCATTATTTTTTTTCATCAAAGCATTGACAATAACAACAACAAAAAACCATGGGCTGGCTTGTCATTTAGTGTATGAGGATAAACACACTGGTTAGTTTTAAAGTGTAAAATTATCCATCCCAAGCATTTTTGTAATAAAGAAGTGACTGTAGAATATTAGTAATGTGACTATAAATGAGATGTCTCTAATAGTGTGAAAACACAAAGATCACCTGCAAAATGGGCATTGATAATCCCAGTATTATTCATTTTCTAGTATTTTGTTTTCATTCATTTATTGAATATTGACTGTTCTCCAAGCTAAGAATGACACATTTCACATTGTGACTGTTCTCCAAGCTGTTAATCTTAAACTCTCTGAGAAACAAATATTCCTCTGTGAATGAGGTTGTATTGGTAACATTCTGAGATCATTTATGCTATCACCAAAGTTATCTGAACTTCTCTTCAGTTGGGTAAAATATACTTGAATATTTCAACTTTTATATTTTTAATACCAATGTGCTAAGTTCTTAAAGTGTATACTTTAAAAAAATCCCTGAAGAATTTATATGCATCTCCAACTAGAGTTCTTTTCATCCTGTTGTTGTTCCCTAGATAAATTACCCTAAATTGTGTACTCTTTTCCCACAATGATGTCAAAAGAATGTCTTTGTGCAAGTTACTCCCCTTAAGAGAAAGAACCAGCTGCTTAAAATGTGTATGTGATAATCAAGCATTATGTAGTCTATTTAGTTGCTAAGCCATATCTGCTTTAAAAAAAAAAATTGTATCTAATGAGATTTTAGCCCCCGAGAATGAAATAAATCTACCTTAACTTTACATGTTCACTTAACTTCTATAGTAAAGAAATTAAATTGATTTTATGAGACATAATACTGTATGTACATTGGAGGTATAGTGCTATTTAACTGATAAAATATAAGAAACAAGTTATTTTGTTTTGTACTGTGTCTACTTTCTATGTAATAGATTTATTGTCTACTTCTCCAGCTACAGTTAAGCTTCCTTCCAGTTCATTTATAATTTAGATTAGACAAATCAATAGACAATTGCTGAACATTTAAAATAAAATATTTACTAGCCAAAAAAGTCATCATAACCTTATATAGAGATAATATTTTAGACCACACTATACAAAATTATACTATGCTTCCTGATGTTTTTGACATCAATCTTGACCTTTCAGGCTATATATTTTTATTGGCATCTGTTAAAAAAGAGATATAATACAAATCAATTCTGTTCTTAACCTTAACATTATTCTCAACCTAATTACAAATAACCTTAACATTATTCTCAACCTAATTACAATTATAATTATTCTTAACATTATTCTCAACCTAATTACAAACATTATAGGCTTCTGAAAATAGTCTTAGAGGCTCTTTTTTTTTTCTTTGACTTAAATATAATTATAGTTTTACTCAACAATTTTGGTTGATTTAAGGTTTAAAATGTGACAACATCTCATTTTGATGAGAAAATTTTTCTGAATATGTTAAGGTAATCCCTTTATAATCCTTCGACTTTATGCACAAAGTAGAATGCTCACAGTTACTTCTGATTTGTTATGAATCTTTTCTTGATATTTAAAATGACCCCAATATAAGTTATATACTTTACAGAACTAAAAAGTGAAGGAAGCTGTTATTATGATCTCTGTTTAAATACTTTCCAGAATGCCTAAGAGCAAACAGAAGATATATTGTTATAAAACTTTTTATTTTAAACTACTTTCTCAATAGTAGTTTTCAAATAAATAGCTTTTTTAAAAAAACTAGGTAACCCCCTTGGGTCCCTTCCTACTGTGGGAGCTTTTCTGTTCTCTTAATAAATCCTGCTTTCTTAAAACAAAAACTAGGGTACATATTGTAAATTTGTATATAAAAAACTTTAGTTTCTGACAATTGTTCTTTATTCTCATACATGAAAGGGCATATTAAAAACTAAAGGAAAACTGCAATAACTCAAAACATATATAATATGTTTATTTGTGTTTAATAACCTAGGAATTATTTTTCTTCTGACTGTATATTTCATGTGAAAAATATTATCTAACAGTTACAGTTTTGTGGAATATAAGGACAGTGCTGCTGCAATACTATGGTACTTGCCTTCAAATATTTTTAAATTACCTTTTCTGAGCTGTTTCAATGGCTATTGGGAAAATGTCCACTAATCCAAATTGTTCTTATTTTATTCCAAAGTATGTTTTTACCTTAATTTGGAGATGATTATGCATTTATATAGTCCATCTTGGAAAATGCATTCATAATTTCTTCTCAAATATTAGAGTAGAAATTTCAACTCAGTGTGCATGTAGAAAGATATCTTTCAGCTATCATTCTTTTGTATTACAAACCAGAATGTTAGATTTGGAACATAATCTAATCTATTTGGATCTTAATTTTCCTATTTGAACAAATCAGGGCATTGAACTAGGTAACTCTAGTCACTTTTAGTTCTAAAATTGTAAAGCACATACATTCATATTCCACAAAAATAAGGAAAAAGAAAAATGACAATGTTTCTTAAGACTTTTTAGTATGGCATATATCTTGAGCATTTAAAAGTTACAATATACTTTTTCATAGAGTTGCATTTTTCATAAGAACAAAAATAACCTATTTTAAAAGTCTTAATTTTTCTGACATGTTACACTTTGACATGGATCAATATTGAAGTAGTAAAGCTACAAGTTTTAAAAAAAGACAAAAAGAACCTACAAGGACAGTGCTCTTAGAAGCTTAAAAAACACATTCTCACAAACAGATGTTTCACATTATAGATACTTGACTGCTTATTTTTTAAATATATTTTTATGGCTTTTAATGTTGATTGATAATACAATAATGTTATATTCTCAAGTCTTTTAAAATTGGGTTGTTAAAAGAGGGCATAATATCTTAGAAATCAATAATACAAGGCTTAAAAAGTATTAAAATACAGTAATATTAAAGTGTGTTTAACTACATTTCTTTCAAGACTGATTTACTATTTCACATTAGAAAGTAAAATCTATTGACTACAAGATTGAACTTCTATGCCTTTATGATGTTAGAGATGATGATAATTATACACATCTACCTTCAACCTAGTCTTCCATACCAGTTCCCAAAAAGGAGATCTGGTACAACCACTTTGGAAACTGATTATTGTATCTTACACTTTATGTTGGCACTGATGAGGTGCACGCCAAATCCAATGGATGAAACGTGGAAGAGACAGTAAACTCTATGACACTAAGTGATTAAAAGCATGGCTTCTGAAGTTGAACTGCCTCTGTCAAAAAACCCAATCTACCATTTCCCCTATGATTTTGACCAAGTTACTTAATTTGTCCTTTGTCACAATCTTCTCGTCCATAGAATTAGCATAATAATAATGGCAATTTCAGGTTTTTACGATGACAACATGAAAAAAATATATATATGCATGTATATATATTTTTTAAAGCAGTAATTGGCACTTAATTATGACTACGTACTAATTCTTATGTTATGTGCACATAGGAAAGCCAAAGAGAAGTTATCTGATACTATTCTTGCAAATCCTGTGAGAAGGCCTGATTTGCAATTCATCAATTAATGCTAGTATCTGAACACAAATTGAACACCTGAAGGATTTCACAATCCTGTCTATCCCAAGGATAAAAGGGCATACATAACTCTTTACAATTTTATAAATTACTATGTTTAGGGAGGAAAACATTAAAGACAATACAACTTTGTATAGCATCTCAAATTTTATTTTACAGTGTTATATAGTGTTATTATCATTAGTTTTGCACACAAATATTCAATTATGATCCTCTTCCAGGAACATTGTACGATTGTACTACCTAAACTTGTATTTAATTCTGGCAAATCAATTGCAAACTGCGTATTTTTTAAATTTTTAAATCGATATATTAAATTTTGTATCTTTATCATGTATAACATGATGTTTTGAAATATGTATATATTGTGGAATGAATACATCTGGCTAATTAACATATGCATTGCTTCACATAGTTATCCACATATGTGGTGAAAACACTTTGCATCTACTCTTTTAGCATTTTGGGGGAATAAAACATATTGTTAATTATCATCACCATGTTGTATAATAAATCACCTACACTTATTTTTCTTAACAAAAATTTAAGACAATTAAATAACTTCTGTATTTTAAAAAATTAAATGGATGAACTATTGTAGCATTCCTGCTTGATAAAAACATATAAATACCAATTGGTGATTTCATATTTTAAGAAAAAGAAAGAAGCATGTTTTATTAATACACTTCCTAGAAATCAATGTTGAAATAATTATCAGGCAAGGAGTATTTTAACTATAAAGTAGTTATTGAGCATTTAAAATCATGTATTATAAATCAATAAGGTTTCCATCAAACTTTAGAGAATAAGTAGGAAATAGAGAAGAGTCATGAAAGCAAATTAAAAATGACTATGAAGAGTTCAATAGCCTATTTCATATCAAGACTCAATCTCCACATCAGGTTTATTCTTACACGGTTGTTTCATTAAACGTAACTGTATTTACTTAAGCATTTCATTGTTTTAAGTGCCTTATACATATTGAGTGATTTAATTTTCAACTCCATATGATAGGCACTGTCATTGTTTTCTTTTTAACATATAAAGAAACTGAGACATGAGAAGGCTATGCAACATGCCCACAGCATGCAACCAGCAAGCAGCAAAGGCAGGATTTGAACTCTAGGAGCTAGGTCCTTATGTTCATGCTCTTACCTCCACACTATGTGCCATAGATGAGGATTTCTTTGACATTATTCATCTACAATTATTTAAAATTTTAAAAATGTAAACTGTTAAATGATTGGTCAGATAAATTCTATAATTCAATTTATCTTCAACTTGGCCTAAATAATTATCCAACTACCAATTTTGGATTTAAATCATTATCATTACCATCATCATTTTAAATAATATCTTAATATGTGTGTTTCACTTGGTCACATTTGACTAAGCATTTGCAAACATTCACTGACTGTCAGTAAGGCTCTCACCATGGAAATTACTTTGATCTTTATCATCAGCACTTTGGACTTTTTCTTAAATCATAGAGGAAACTCAAATAGGAAAACAGCTATGCAATTACTCCAAAAGTGCTGATAGTTCAAAGGTAACATGTCAGATGTTGAAATGCATTATGTGATTATGTAGCATGAAATTTGTTTTCTCGAGTACACTACTTACTAGGCTTAAAATAAAAATTACATCACCACTCACCTCAGCTAATAAGAAGAGAAAGTTACTTTCCCTAATTTGGAGGTTGGTTTACAACAAAAATTGACATTTATAAGAAAGCCTCCATGAGATAAATCTAGCATATAAGCCAGTTATTAAAAAAAATCCCTCTGAGGTCATAATTCTCTAGATGCTCACAAGCTTTAAGTTATTGAATTTAGATCATTGATCTTCTAGTGTTTACTAAACTTTTTTACTTTTTCTTTTATTTATACTGACAACCATTCTAAATGTGACTGTTAGCCGGGCTCGGTGGCTCAGCCTGTAATCCTGCGCTTTGGGAGGCTGAGGTGAGTGGATTGCCTGATCCCGCGGGTTCGAGACCCGCCTGGGCAACTTGGCAAGACCTCATCTCTACAATAAATCAAAAAAATTAGCCAGGTGTGGTAGCGCGCACCTGTAGTTCCAGCTACTTGGAAGGATGAGACGGAAGGATCGCAGGAGCCCAGCAGGTCGAGGTTGCGGTGACTGGGAGTGGCCACTGCACTCCAGTCTGGGTGACAGAGTAAGACTCCAACTCAAAAAAAAAAAAAAAAAGTGACTGTTGATACAAAAGCCAGAAAAGGGCAAATTGTGAGACTAACAGGAAGACAAATGTAAACCTCTATATATTCTTGTCTCCAATATCATTCTCCAATGATTACAGAAGTAATCGCTTCTGAATCTGTCATATGCCATTGCATGCATTTTTACACACTGACTCTACATGTACACATTCATAATTTATATATATATATATAGCATATTTGAATATTATAAGAAGGCTTCCTATTGTATAAGTTTTTGTTTAACATTTTTTTTTCTGGAGTTTTTTTGTTTGTTTGTTTTTTGAGTTGGAGTCTCATTCTATCACTCGGGTTGGGCTGCATTGGCACACTCTCGGCCACCCAAGCATCGACCTGCTGGACTTCTGCCATCCTTCCGCCTCAGGCTTTCAAGTAGCTGGAATTACAAGCACACACTACCACGCCTGGCTAATTATTTATTTATTTTTTATTGTAGAGACAAGTTCTTGCCAAGTTTCCCGGGCTGGCCTCAAACCAGCAGGTTCAGGCAATCTACTCGCCTCAGCCTCCCAAAGTGCTGGGATTACAGGTTGAGCCACTGAACCCAGCCTGCTTTTTTAATTTTATCCATGCAGATTTATAATCCTCAATTCTCTTTAACTAATAGATTTTCCAATAAAATGCTTTATGTGATAATTTTTGTATTCTTTTTTTATTTTAAAGATGTGGCGTACAATTCAGAATTAGGTATACAAACGTTCGTTATACAGGTACCATTGTTGATGAGGTGTGGCCACCCCTTTCCTGACAGTTTCCCACTGCTGCCAATTCCTTTTTTATAGAATGTGAAAATTGTTCAAGGTCTGCTTATAAATGAGAGCTTGTGGTACTCAGTTCTTTGTTTCTGTGATAGATCACTCAGTATTATAGACTAAGTCCATCCAAGTTGCTGCAAAGTTAATAATTTGACCTTCTTTGTGGTTGCAAAATTTGTGTGATTCTTTCTGATATACTAAGGCAGACCACCCTCCCTCCCAAAAACAAACAAACAAAAAAACAAACAAAAAACCAGAATTATCTTTTGGAGGGTATGTACTTTGTGATATACTCAGAATTTGTTCCTCGGGATCAAACGGTCAACCAAAGTTTTTGTTGATGTTGTTGTTGTTTTTGTTTTTTGAGTTAGAGTTTCACTCCATTGCCCAGGCTGGAGTGCAATGGCACTTTCACATTCACTCCAAGGCCACCCCAGTGTTGACCTGCTGGGCTCAGGTAATCCTTCTGTCTCAGCCTTCCAAGTAGCCAGAACTGCAGGTGCGCACTACCATGCCTGGCTTTATCTATCAATCAATCAATCAATCTATCTATCTATCTATCTATCTATTTATTTATTGTAGAGACAGGTCTCACCAAATTCCTCAGAGTGGTCTGGAAGCCCTGGGCTCAAGCCAACCAAAATTTTTAATTGGAAGTTTTGAGAAGGTTGTGTCATGATTTGTGAAATAAATGTTCTGGGGTGTGGCAAACAGGTGACTGGTTCTTCCACCATGACACTGAACCTAAGCTGACTGTTCAGCAGTTTTTGATCAAAGATGGCATGACTCTCATACCCCACCCTCCATATTCACCTAATTGCACCCCATGTGACTTTTTTGCTTTCCTGGGATAAAAAATGTCCTCAAATCAAAACATTTTGCGGGTGTGGAAGAGGTGCAACAAAAAGTGACAGATCACTAGAGGACATCACAATTGAAGAGTTAAAAAGAGTTTTGAGCAGTGGAAAAGTTTCTTGATAGGTGTATTGCATTAAGTGGGAGGTTTTTTTGTTTGTTTTTTTTTTTTTACAAGTTCAAAGATGTTTACCCCCCCAGGTAGGGAAGATGCCATGGGTTGGAGGAGATGGGGAAGGGGGAGAGAGTAAGACAGAGAGAGAGAAAGAGAGAGGGAAGGGGGGAGAGGGAGGGATAATGGGAGTACTTTGAAAGTGACTGCAATTTAAACATGTAAGAATAAATACACAATTTCTTATCAATTAATTCTAGGTTTTTGGGGGTCCCCTTTGTAGAGTCACACTTCTGATTTACTAGATCAAAAACTTGTAGGGAGAAGGGGCAGAAAGAAGCCCAGCAATATATGTATAAATAAGGAGATTTTGATGCACACTGAAGTTGGAGGAACACTGAAGTTTACCACAGTAGTTTCTGAGTCTTCTGATAACTCCCCTTCTTGGCCCACTCCCACTCCTTGTCATAACCATTTGAATGTCCTACCCATGCTGTCTTCTACAGGAAATGCTTTCTTGTCCATGCTCCATCAGTCTGAAGCCCTGTAACATTTGCTCTCTTCTGGAAATGCAGTAAACTCACTGAATATCCCAGCCATATTGAGAGAGTTACATCCTCCCAATGTAATATTGCTATTTCGCATTATTGGGTGTTTTAGCTTTTTAAAATTTCCTGCCCCATATCATCCACAAGAAATATCTGTAGCTCACAATATCTTTACCTCAGAGCTTTATGCAGACCAGAAGTGTTTGTCCATTCTTTCTTATGTGCCATTGCTAATCCTTGTACATACTGATAGCATTTACAAGGATCTGCCATAATGATATGTTTTCATGTGACAGTAAGTATATGTTGAGAGGTCTTTCTTCCTATCTGGTTTGCAATTTCTTTGTTTTGGTACATCATAGCAAATGACTTGAACGACATGTGCTTAGAGATTGACTACGTTGTTTTCAACATTAATTGAGTATCTAATATAGACTTGATGCTTTTGTAAGTACCAGGAAGATACAAAGGAGACTAAAAAATTGTTCCTATTTGTGAATTGCTTATAAGATTTATCCTTGCAAATTCTTACAATGATCCTCTTCTTTGTTTAAGTTTTGAAGTTCAGAATCTTAGGGGAGTTTGTGTCTTATCCTAACATGTGACACCATATTTTAATTGTTTCATATATGTCAAGCCTATTTCTATCAAATGAATTGCAAAGTATCTAAAAGTAAAATTTGTGCTTTCACTTACTTTAATATCTTGCCATAAGGCCTAGCACAAGGATAGGCCTATCTGTTATTTAATAAGTTTGTCTTTATTTTTATGAGCTACACCTCCATTGCAAAGAGAAAAAACAAAATTACATTAAATTTTCTTTTGATATAATTGAAGATTGAAAGAATATTGTTTTCCACTTATTTGCTGAATCTAGGCTGTTTCACATTTACTTAACAGCATTTGAAATAAACAGCAATATAATTTTGGAGCTATTATATGCCATTATAAACTGTACTTTAACTCATACAAATTGCTTGTATATTTTTCAAGACTGAAACAAAAAAAGAATATTTTTTCATAAATTTTTTTCAGAATGTCTAATACAACAGACATACAATTCTATTCAAATTGTTATATTTTTATTGCCCGCTTTACTATGTATTTACTATGCTTAAAAATGGTAGAATTAGCAATACGGGTTACTGACTACTTAGCTAGTCCTGGGCTTGTGGATCGCAACAGCAACATCTGATAAAATATAGTGTTTTATGATTAATGTAGGATATTTCACTTTGGATCAATACTTTTTCTTTATTGTCATACCCCTTAATCTGATCCATATGGTAAACTGGTCCTGATAAATGTTTGCTGAGTGGCTCACGGGTTAGATAAATGACATAATCTCATTTACTTCTCACTTTGACCCAATTTTTCTCTTATTTTGCTGGTTAGGAACATAGATATTTGAGAAGTTAGGAAGCTTAGGCAGAATTACACAGAAAGTAGCTGACTAAAGTGCCACTGTTCTTGGTTCTGTGATTCTAAATGCCCTATTTGTGATACTGCTGTCTTACTATCTACTGTGTTAAGCTTAGTTGAAGATAGAAGTAAGATAACAGTGAATCAAAAGAAAGGGTATCTATAATGTTTTATAAAAATCTGAGATCTGATTTCCAGTTTGTGTTTGATGTGATACAGTTTTACTGAATTTTATTAGGAATGATAAATGGTTTATTTGTTAAAGATAAACCAAATAATGGTCAGGAATGTAAAGAGATTCACGATGGAAAGAGAATAAAGCATAAATATCCTTTGACTACAGTGCAGCCTTCTAAATTGATTTCTGGAAATGATTTGCAGCAAGCAAATGGAACAGAGAGAGATAAATTGTTAAGTCTGCAGCTATAAGAGGAGCAGTTGTGCTCATTTAAACATGTGGTAAGGTTGTCACACCTGCAGGCCTCACAACAGATTGTGGGAAATGTGACACCCCCATGTTGCCAGTTTGGTATTGCAAATTAGAATTTTCTCCATTAAAGTAGTGAATCCCTGCTGCTTTGCAAACTTTAAAAGCTTTACTTTTCCTTTGCAGCAGCATGTTTCCAAGCTTGGAAAGCATTCAATGAACTGCTGCAAACCAGGAAGTGAATTTTAAAAGTCTTGATCTGCAGTGGCAAAGATTTGTTTGAAATAGTGAAAGTGAAGATGATTTCATAGCATCGTGTCTTGTTGAAGAGCTTGCAGAGTAGTGAGTTCAATATGGCTTAAGAGAAATCAGCATGGTAGATGTTTTTCAGACGATATAATGTACTTTCAAGGTGATAAAACAACCATGGGATGCACGTATTCAAAAGGAAAGGAAACAATGAAAATCTGAGTTCGGATAGAAGCATTGGGAGGACAAAGCTCAGGGTATGAGTGCTTCTTTATAAAGGCTGCTGTGAAAAGTTGCTATAGTATGTGATATCTGGGGCTGAGGTAGAGCAGAAGCAGACTTTCCTATTAAATCAAGTACAAGGAAGGAAAAGCTCTATTAGGGAAGTCTGATGTACTTATTGTTACACATGCCAGGAACTCCCCAAACATAGTAACTTGTCTTGTAAAATCATCACCATCATTCTATAATACCTCATAGAAAGACATTCTAATCATTATAACAAGATTTTTACTGCCATGTCTGTTTTTATACTTTTAAAATCTAGCTTAAATTATGATTAAATAATAAAGGCTACAGCCACAATGTAATATACACCCTAGTTAATTGTGAGATGATTTATTTTACTCACATAACTATTGCTCAGATTTGTCTATTGCTTCAGGGGATTGGAAACATAAGAAGGATATGAACAATTCATTTGACACCATGCTTTGTTCTTTGTATTGTCTTGAGTTTCTCTCTCTGTCATAGGGTTGGAAAGGACCTCTAGACATTAGATCATCAGTTCTGCTTGAGGCAGGACAGATTTTCACTATGCCAGACGGTAAGGCGTCTATCAAAAAGCTCCAGGAAAGGAAATCTACAAGTTGCCCTTGGAAACCTGTTCCAGTGCCAGTGCTCCTTATCCCACATTATGTTCCCAGACATCTAATGTCTACTACCCCATACTCCAGGAATGTTTCATCAATACTAACAGCAATGACCATGAACATCCTAAATCCCATCAGTTAAAATTTAAGCTCATCTGCAGATGGCTGGTTGCTTAACAACATCCTTTATATAATAACCCCTTATATATTTAATACTTTTAATTGACTTTGGCAAAGAGTTTCTTATAGTGTAATGCACAGCTCTGGCTGCAGAGAGGTTGCAGATTACCTAAGAGCAATATAGCACATATTGGGGTTGGTTTTCCTTTAATGATTGTGGATGTGCCCTCATCCATTCATAATCTCTCACTCCACCTGTGTTGCAACCAATAGAGTAAAGTTTAGAGAAGGCTAGTTGGGGTTAAAGTGCAAAGTCTTTCTCTTTGGAAGTTATTTTACCTTACTGAGCATGGTAACTATTCAAGCTACCTAAGTTAAATAGACATATAGCTTTAGGGGCAAATGGTCTCAACAATTTATTAGTTGTAGATGTTGACAACTGGGACAGACGTTCAGGCAACAATTGTGGAAGAATGAGCACTAAACCAGTGGTTCGACAGTCTGTTGCCTCTGATCCTGACTAGCCTTGTGAGAATGCTATTTGTAGCACATTGAAGAGCATTAAGCTGCATGGACATAGTACTGTGTAAGATGGGGATGTTACCTCTGAGCAACAGAAATTCAATCCTTAGTATCAGGATGGGATCACCCAGTCCATCCATGTGCCTATATATTTTGATATCTAGAGTCTTTTATTTTTTTGACTTCGGGGTTTATGAAGTGACTAAAGTGCTTTGTGAGAATGACTGAACTTGATATTGCAATTAAAGTATATATAGAGGGGGTGCCAGAAAATGTATACACATTTTAAGTATTATGTTCCCTCAGAAAATGATATTAATTACCATGCAATAGACAAGATGGCAAAAAAAAATGGCAGAAGCTTGGTTTAGCAGATGTCATACTACACGTTACTACTGTTATTTAATTCAACTTTGAAAAGTAATACATAGACAACATATTTTAAAATGTGTATACATTTTTTTCACCCCATATATATGACAGTTTATAAAGGACTAGGAATATAATGTCAACCTCATTCCCATCAGATGAAAAACTGTTAATAACTCTTTATATACACGTTGCATTTTTCTTATTTATGAGCATATATGGATCCTCTTATAGGAAATCCTTTATTATTTTGCTCTAAGCTACCAGGTTAGGAGAACTATCTCTTATTTCAGGTCTCTTGTTAATAATGAGAAGTTTTTATGTTTGTCTCATGTACCCTTTGTGTCTGATTTTTTTTTTTAGAGTCAAAGTCTCTCTTTGTGACCCAAGATGGAGTGCAAGTGGCACAATCACAGTTCACCACAGCGTCAACATCCCAGTCAAATGATCCTTTTATTTCAGCCTCCCAAATAACTGGGATTACATGTATACACCACCATGCCCAGCATTATTATTATTATTACTACTATTATTTATAAAGACGCGATTCCACTTTGTTATCTAGGCTGGTCTGGAACTTCTGGACTCAAGCAATCCTTCTGCCTTGGCCTCCCCAAATCCTGAGATTACAGACATAAGCCATCACACCCAGCTTTGTTTCTGAATTTTTATTAGTTGATTTCTTTGGGAGGTGCTTTCCTCCTGCATACTCTGCAAAATATTGGACTTCAGTCTTGATTAATAGACATGGTTAGATTTGGTGGTGGCTCATTGCCACTCTTTTTAAACTAGACTTGAGATTTCTGTAAGTATCTGTATTTTCCTTTCCAATGTATCTTTAGGCAGTTTGGCAATGATTAGGGATATTTTAAAGCTATCTGTGTAATAAGGGTCACTTGCCCTTTTTGGAGTACAAACTGAAAATATCATCCTCAGTTATATAAATATTAATGTGTATTCTGTATCCATTAAGAGTTCCTCATCATATTCATAGGAAGAGTAAGTTTAATATTCTGTGCACTTTGTATGTGTTAGATAAATGCTATTTCGTCTTTGGTGATAAAAGCAGCTAAATCTCTCATAGACCAGATTTCTGATCTACTGCAGATAGAAAATGTCACAATATAATTTTAATAGGCTTCTTATTGCAATCTGAGACTGCATGGTACTCAAAATCTATGTCATAAGAGTCCAAGAACCATTAGAATAATTTGCATCTCCTGTACTCATCCACATTGCAGCAGGATGATATTAACCAGGGGGTTTCATTATATCTGTGACTATCCTTTTTAATCTATGACTATCCCCATGTGTATAACATTGTGCTCATGGAAAGTAGAGTTTGGGAATATCCATTCACAAGAAAACTATTAAATAAAGTACAGTATAAAAACACCACTGCAGGCTTGGCATCATAGCTCATGCCTATAATTCCCACACTTTGGGAGACTAAGGAGGGAGGATTGCTTAAGCCCAGAGTTTGAGACTAGCCTAGGCAACATAGTTCATCTCTACAAAATATTAGCCAAGTATGGTGATGCATGCCTATAGTCCCAGCTACTTGAGCGGCAGAGGGGAAGAATTGCCTGAGCCCAGGAGGTTGAGGCTGCAGTGAACCATGACCATGCAACTGTGCTTTAGCCTTGGCAATAGAGTGATATCCCAAGTGAAAAAAAAAAAAAAAGAACAAAAGAAACATCACTATATATTATATATCAATTAAATGAATAAAATAGAGCAACAAAACACAGTGTGGAGAAATCTTAGACTCATAGACTCATATTTTTTTCAAAAGTACCCAAAGACTATAGTACGATATTTTTTACAAAGCAAGAAGACAAGGAAATAGAATAGATGAGGGCCATACAGATAGATTATTACTTCAACTATTCTAGTACATTCATTAGGTAGAGATTTTCATGATTCTATTATATTCTTATTACTATACCCTACCTATATATATTTTTGTATGTATCAAACATTATTTATAAAATAAAAAAATATAAGTAAAAAAAGGAACAAAGTGTGATTCCTCAATAGCCCATGTGAAAGAAAGTCTCTATCAAGGTACTAAATTTATAATTCACAATAATATAATATCATATCTGTTGAATTAAAATTAGTACTTGAGAGTGGACACTAGGAGAGTACTAGTAATAACTACCACAATATCAGGTTCTCTCAGCTTTAGGTAGCTTTTCCAATTCATCAGGGGTACTATGTTAACAACACAGAATTTATAAAGAATAATGCATGTGATGAGCACAGTGCTTGGTACAGACCTTACTCACCCACTGACACATACAGCCTCATGTCCAGTACCCACACTACAGTGACAGCTTCATCTTTTACAGGTCCTATGACAGCTTTTTTCTTTTTTAAATTATTTAAATCTTTTGGTCTCATTTCTTGCCATGTTTCTGTTTGAAAGACAAGTTTCCTGAAAACACTCTTAAAAATAATCTTATTCTAGATAAAAGGGAATGTTTCTGAGTTCCCCTTTCAAACATTCATCTTTGCCACTTTGATGATTACACAGTGAAGGTTGAGGAGGGGCATCCAAAAGGTTGATTGATAATTTTGGATGTGCTGAGAAAAGGATGTTGAAGATGAGAAATCATATTTTAAAGAGATAGTTAAACCAAGTCACACAATATATGGTATGGAAGGAGATGGAGACGTTACCAAAGCAGGCAACTATTCAGCATTACTAAACAGAGAGTTATCATCCCAGGAAAAAAGCATACCCTACTCAAAACATGTCTGTGATCAGAGACAAGAAACATATAGCTAAACTGGCTTTGTATGATTTCAAGATGATCCATAGTAAACAAAAGTCAGGAATAAAATCCAGACCTTAGAAGTAAAAACAAACCTATTTTTGTAGTAACAAAGAAAAAAATACATCAAAGCTTGGTGTGGTGTCTCACGTCTGTAATCCCAACAATTTGGGAGACTGAGGTAGGAGAATAGCTTGAGTACAGGAGTTCATGACTAGCCTGGGCAACATAGCAAGAGCACTTCTTTACCATAAATAATCAATCAATCAATAAATCCTTAGCCATGCATGGTGGTGTGCACCTATAGTCCAAGTACTCAGAAGGCTGAGGTGGGAGAATCACTTGAGACCAGGAGTTTGAGATTGTAGTGAGCTATGATTGTGCCACTGCACTTTGGTCTGGTCAATAGAGTAAGACCTTACTTCTTAAAAAACGAAAAATAATCAAGTAAGTAAAAAGAAAAAAGGAAAAATATGTCAGCATTAAACATGTTTTGGAAAATAGGGAGAATTACAAAGGCTATTGGCTTAGTTGTATTATAAGGAGCTCTTTATTTTTCCTGAAAGGTTAAATGTGACCTGGAAAAGGGTGAGAATATTTATGCTAATGGGATACAATTTGAGTGCTATTCTTCACACATATTCCATTCAATATATAATATAATTTGGTTCCTAATGTGTATTTAAAATGTGATTTTCTTTAAAATGCCTGTCAGCATGGATGTCGGTACGCTGCTTATCACTGGTGCCACAAAACTATCAAACAGTTCTTCTATCAATATCTTCCTGAATAATGATTATTAAAGAGCATCCCTAGGAGTTCTGAGTTTACAGTCACTGAAGAAGAAATATTTCCTTATCTTTCAGTCAGTAGCAGTAGAAGCTTACCTTCAGATACATGTTTTCAAAATTGGTATGGGGAGACATGTTGTTTTCTGGTCTGATGTGGTAGAAATCATTGAAGCAAAGCTTGTTATCAATTTTCTTTGAACAATAAAATATCAGTAGTTATTATTTTGAATTTAGCAGACTTCCACAGACTTACAGTTGCTTTCGTCTGGTTGCTAAAACTTGTTCGTCCAGACACAACTTCTGCTTCTTTGACATTCAAGCCCAGCTCCCGGGTTATGGTCTTATTGAATCCCAGTCTACCTCTTGATTTGGTCCTTCGTTCTTCTTTCTTCCTTTTGCTTTTAAACATTAGTGATTTTTGCCATGCTGACAATCTTTCTTCTTCACAGAGACTGCTTGGTGAAAAACCTGTAAAAATAAAGTTACTTCCTCTCTCCTGCTGTTATCATTGATTTTTCTTTAAGTCTTTATTATTTGCATCTCAGGTTTATTTCTAAGTATATAAGATTGTTTAACTATTTATTTTACATGAAAATTTTATAGGTCTTTGTTTTTTCCAGTTTAGAAATCTGCACAATTTTCTGTTGTTCCCAGAATTTCTTAACAGCTAGAATAGTACTTCTACTTATGACATAGAACCTTCTTGAAGGTTGTGTTCTCTCATAGATTGAAAGAACTTTATAAACTTTGCTTTTGCCCTAACTTTAACATGAATGACAGACTAAATATTCAGTTAAATAATTTGTCCTCAGGGTGCATAGAGAAGTTTTATGGAGCTCAGAGTTTAGAATCAACCCATCAAGGAAGGTCACTAGACTGCAATGCTTTGATTTTCCAAGACTTAGTGAGTCTTGGCTTGCAAAACAGTCACTGAATTCTGAATTTATGTGAAAAAGAATTTTTTTTTTGTTTCAGTGATGGAACTGAAAAAAAGTTTGGAATTTTAAAGGAAAAAAATAGGTTATCTTTGCCCAACATATTTATAGCCTCCGGCTGTCCTGGAGAGATGGTCATGAGAGTCAACGGATTTGCAACTTTAGCTCTCCTCAGAGTGATCAGGAATTCAGGTGTTGGGTTGCTCAGGCACAAAATAACCCACAGATTACACCACCACATTTCAAATATAGCACTGATGACTGAATTTAAACACTATTGCAGCATCCAACTTTAAGTTTGCTATCCACAGGCCAGGTGCAATGGCTCACGCCTGTCATCACGCCTAGCATTTTGGGAGGTCCAGATGAGAGGACTGCTTGATCCCAGGAACCTGAGACCAGCCTAGGCAATATCGCAAAATCTCATCTCTGCAAAAAAATTAAAAAACTTAGCTGAGTGTGAAAGCATGCTCCCACACTCCATCTACTTGAGAGACTGGCAGAAGAATGGCTTGAGTCCAGGAGATGGAGGCTGCGGTAAGCTGTCATCGTGTAGCTGCACTCCAGCCTAGGCAACAAAGTGAGACCCTGATGCAAAAAAAAGTTTACGGTCTATAGGTTTCAACTAATTTACTGCATTTTGTCTAATGGTCAACTAAAATCCTGTTGCTAGGAAGGAGATAGAGGTAGTTCCAATCCCTAGTAGTTTCCGAAGAATGCTCCTAAGCTATCTTACTCAAGACTTTGAGGCAGCCAAAGAATATGTTAAAGCCTGATGTTTGAGGCTCACACTCTAGATCTCTGTTTCAAGGTCATCTTGCTTTACCCTCAGTGGTTTACCTCATTGATTGCCATAAGAATTGAAGGAGAAAAGGTAGGTAGCCAAAAGTGTTTTTAAGGGGAATATGAACATGTCCTGAATAAATTTATAAACTACACATAGCTCACTTCCGAGAAGATCATACACACAACACTGTAAAGCTATATCACTATCTATGGTGATTGTTTTCGTTATTATTTGCATCTCAGGTTTATTTCTAAGTTTAAAAGGTTGCATGGCTATTTGTTTCAAATTAAAAATTTCTTGGTCTTTGTTTTTTTCCAGTTTAGAAATCGGAACAATTTTTCTGTTGTTCTTAGGATTTCTTAACAGCTAGAATTGTACCCCTACTTATGAAATAAAACTTTCTTGAAGGCTGTTTCTGAAGGTTGTTCTTTAAGGTTGCTGCTGTAACAAATCATCAGAAATGTAGTGGCTTCACATAACACACATTTATTACCTTGATATAAATATATTTATAACATTGAGTTAAATTCAGAGTGTTGGCAAATCTGGTTCCTTCTGGAAGTTCTAAGAAGTTCTAAGTTCTACCCATTCCCTGCCTTTTTCAGCTTCTGAAACCTGCCAACTTTCTCTAGTTCATGGCCCCCTCTAGCAATATTATCGTTTTGGCCCTGTTTTCATGTGATGCTGCTCACATGTCCATCAGGCAGGATGTAATTTGTGTCCCCTCTGCAGTCCAACAAAATCCTCTTTACATATGCCACAATTTAAACATTTATTACATTGTATGGTAAATATTTATTACAGATGTTTCTTGACTTCCAATGGGTTTACATCCTGTTAAATCCATTACAGTGTGAAAAATTGTAAACCAAACCTTCACAAGTGAGGGGCGATCTGTTTATGTCTTTCTTCTGAAATAAACTCTTCAAAGACAATGTGTGATTTTCTTCTGAATTATTAGTACCTAGCATAATATCTAAGATATAGAAGGTGCTTAATAAATGTTTATCTTAATTAAAAAACTAAGATGAATTACATCTACCAGAAGATATTGTATAGCTCTCTGTGAAATAAAGGTAAAAATCATGAATAATTTCACATTTTTAGGCAAGAGGACCCCATCTGTTTTTAGTTATGTAGATTTGGATGTTTCAAGATGAATGAAATTGATATTCCATAATTCAAATTATAAAAACATAAAATAAAATAGGCATATGACTAACCCACTACTTTTGTCTCACTTATAATTTTGGCCCAATAGCCAAAAATAATACACTCTAAACAATAATTTTGTGTTTCATTCTTCACTAGTAGAGCAAATAAAGGACATTTTTATTATATTAATAATAATGTTAGTCCACAATTATTTACTAGTGAAATGTGATTTTTATAGGAAGCTAGAAGTGTGTATATTAATCTTTGGTTATTTTATTCTAGCATCTTTTTTAAAAGAAACATTACATAGATAAACACCATTGAGCATTTGTCATAAAAATGTAATATTTAATGGTATTCCAAAAAATAAAATTTGTCTGTAGGTTAAGCACTGAGCTCTCTCGAGAATTACAGAAATACATAGAGCAGGTTCTAGCAATCATATTGGAACTATCTCCATAATGTCACAGTCTCTTAATTTATAGCTGGACTATATAGCATTTCCTTTCAGTTTGGAAAGTGTCTCATTGGAGCATTCATGCAAGAAAAACTCAAAGGCAAGATGCATCTTTATTCACATGCATTGAGAAGTCTCAGTTCAAAATTATGGAAAATGGGAGTTAATGAAAGAAAAGAGTTTTGTCAAATTCTCCTGTACTTTGATGAAGAAGTCAGAAGAAAGTGGAAATTGATCTTCATCTCTTTGATATTTCTCATCTGTTCATGTCAAAATATCTGTCAAAGTAAGAAAATGCTGTCATTTTTTTTGTAATTCATTCATTTTGGAAATTTAAGAGAAAATCTTGACATAACATAATTTATTTTTATTTCTGAAGTTCTCCTGGGAACAATTTTATCTAATCAAAATTAGTCCATAAATTACTTGCCTGAAGAATTTGAGAGGTTGTCTGCTAATTGGTGACACATAGAAAATATTGAGACTGCATTTTTCCTGAATTAACTTTGATGTAGGGAAGCAATATGGAACAGTCAGGAAAAGTATATTTTCAAATAAAAATACTTAAAACTTGTACTACTGTCTTGATAAATGTAAAATTTCTCTGTAACTGTTTTGGTTTGCTTCCATCTGAACATAGGCAAATTGTATAAGCTCACAAATCCTTTCTCCGCCTCTTATTTAGGATGCTGAGAGTTTTCTATATTCTAACAGCAGTTCCAAAGCAACTAAAACCACAAACCCACCAACATCTCTAAAGCTGACATATATCTGTTTTTCCTCTTTAAACAAGATATAGATTTATTTTATCAGTCACATTATCATCAATCATCTACTCTGTCTTTAGTCCTGTTCTTTATTTCAGAAATTAAAAACCAGAAATTCTTAGTTCATAGAACATAATATTCTGCTTTTGACAGTAACACCAAGTATCGTTGACCGCTGAATGTGAAAGTTTATCCCCATGGAAACATAGTAGCCTACATATAATTTTCTGAAAAATATAAATATTAAAAGCATTTAAGTGGATAAATTTATCTATAAGAGATAAGTAGTTATTTATTTCCCAGTGGGTATATGATACAGAGAAAATGATCAAAAATAAGAACATTTGACAAAAAAGAAAAAAATTATAATCGGCCAGCACTAAGTGTGGAAGAAATTATTTCTCCCTTCTAAATCCACAGGAGTCTAGCAAATTTCAAACTGCCAAAGTCACCCAGGGTATAGCAAGTTTACACTTAAAGGAATATGCTCTTTTAGCATTTTATCAAACTGTGTGATAGCAATTAGGAATAGAAACAGGATTAGAAGAAGATATAGGGTATCTAAAATTTTATAGTAGAGAAATTTAACTTGGAGAAATATTGATAGAAAGAATGACATATTGTGAATGACTGCTTGAATAAGTGATCATTGGTCTATGCATTGAGTCATAATAAATAATTTTGATTTTATTAACTTTTCAGGCACTCTATTAATTGCTGAACTTGTTATAGTGAACAGAAACTGATGCTGTCACTTTCTCCTTCAGCTTAGTGTTTGGAGACACTGGATATTGAATAGGAAGGTAATGGTGAGAGAGAGAGAGAGAGAGAAATATTTTAATTCAAATGAAGGCCATTCTTTAAAATCATATAATGAAATCATATATAATTGAGACCGATGCAGTGGCAAAGCTTTCCTGTAACTTTCCTCTGCTTTTCTTTTGTTGTTATTGTTGTTGTCATTGTTGTTGAGAAAGCAGGATTTATTGAGAGAACAGAAAAGCTCCCACACTGGGAGGGGACCCGAGGGGGTTGCCTCCTCAGCTTTCCTTTAGCTGAAAACTAAAGAATGATTAAGATGGAACAGGTTGAGGGTGCATGGCAGGTAAGTGTGGTTAAACAAGGCAGAGGAAGATCATACAAAGGTGGCGTGAATAGATGGACTCTTTGACTTTTAGTTAAAGTGAACCCAAACACCGAGAGGGAAGCAGACAGTAGTATGAGATAGCACTGTGGCATCACCAGGAAGGCAGGTCACCTAAGCCCTGTGAAGAAAGCATTGTTCTATATTCTGAGAACAACTGGATACCATTCTTGTTTTTAAAGCAGGAATTGCAAACATGAATGATCACATGTGCAGTTTGAGAAGTTTGCACTCAAACTCTAAGGAAAAAACTCAAAATGGAATTAGGGACCTCCATTAAGAAGAAGCTAATTCAATACTATAGAAAAAAGATAGTGTACCATGAAGGCAACCATTTAAAATAAGAGACGCATATATATACAAGGACTGCTTAGAGAAATAGTGATAGGACATAGCGAGAAATGGATCATGAGGCAGAAGGATGTGTGTAGGGTTACTGGATCCATGAATTGGTGCTATTAACCGAAATAGGAGACAGTGGGAAAAGACTGAATCTGTGGATTAGCGATGAGAGTTTTTGTTTGTTTGTTTGTTTGTTTTAATTTATAGTGAATTAGAGACATCAAAATGGAGATGTCAAGAAAACATCAATCAAAACAAAACTAGCACATGTTATCCAATCAAATAATACCAAAGACCTTTCCCAAGTAGTCTCTTCCAAAAATTTATGTTTTGTGTATGTGTGTGTTCGTGTTTCCATTAACAAAGTTGATTAATCCCTAACTTCAAAACTGAGCTCATATTTCTTTTCCTTGATTTATTAATCAGTTAATATTTAGTTACAATGGATAAAAGAGATATCACTGCTTTCATCTCAATGTTGGTACGCACATTTTTATCTTTCCCAGACTCTTACTAAAGGACTGTTGGTGATTAAAGATTGCGACTTTCGTGATTTATTTTAATTGCTTATATTTATACCACTGTATAAGTTAGTTGTTAAGTTTAAAACTATTATAATTAATTATATTTTATGTGTTTAGTTTTCCCAAGTAACTCTTCTTATTGCCTTCTACAGTATCCACTTGAAAATACCTTATATAATGAAAGTACATCACCTGAATAGACCAGTTACAAATGCATTTGCAGTTTTCATTGGCAAGTATTTTGAGATAAAATTGTATAGCTAGAAAAAGATATGAGGAGGATGCACAGAGATTTCTTTTTAATATCTGCAGGAGTTTAGTCCTGTGTTTCACAGTGGATAGGTCTATGCCCCAAAGTCTTAGGAAGCTAAGAAGCCAAAGAAAGAGACTAACAAATTCAGCTTCTTGAAAAGAAATATTTAATAGGGACTAATGGACATGTCAGTGATGTTTGGGCTTTACACATAAAGGAAGAAATAAGAAAATATAAACTGTATCACTTCCTATATTCAATCAACTAGAGTGTGGATTTGTCTAGGTTGATTTATGAATTTGGCTCAGCCTTGATTAGACATGAATTTTTATGGAGGATTTCTCATAATAACTCAAAATTCTAACAAGGACATGCTTTAATTTGAATTCATTTTAAACTTTACTATCAAACTTCTTTAATCACTTAACAACTATCTTTCTTAAATATTTAAAATCAATTTTAATATAAAGTAGAAATAAACTTCATAGTTCTAAGACTATTATGTAAATACACTTTGGTGTGTGAGATGGATCCATAAGCCTGAAGCAGAAATTTTATTTAAAAGAAGAAATTTTAATTGAATGAAATTCCATTACATTTAGTGAGAGCATATGATTCGATATCATCAGCAAAAATTCCCATCTTAATTTCCCTTTGTTTTGTGTTTCTTATTCCCTATTATCCATTCTTAATTGCTCATTCTCCCACATGTTCGAACTCTCAAGTTCATAAGTGAGAACTTGCAAATAAAAGTAAATAAAAGTAAATGATAAATATGGAAATGAGAGATTAATTCATTCAATACATTTAACATATATTTACCATATATGTTAGGTTGTGTTCTAAATCCTCCCAGATCAAAAGTGAACAAAATCTAATGTTCTCCTGGAGCTTATATTCCAGTAAAAGCAATGTGTGAAAAAAGACCTGAAAGAGGTGAGCAGATGAAATATGCTGATATTTTGGTGAAGAGCATTCTTGTCAAAAGGAACTGCAAATGCAACGTCCTTAAGACAGGAGCCTGCTTGTTATTTCTTATGAGAAAAGAAGAAGGCATTTCGGTAGTAGAAGAAGATAGGAGAGTAATAGGAGATGATGTCAGAGAGGTAATCGGTTGGGGCAAGAGGGACAGATGGCACAGAGTGTAGCTGTTTTGTAAAAAGTTTACAGGTCATTTTACACTCCTCTCTTTGATGGTGGGGTTTATATTTTCTTTATTTTAATCCAGGTAGGCTTGTAACTCTTTCGACCAATAAAATATGGTAAACATGATCTTACATTATTCCTGACAGTAAGTCATCAGTGATCGAGATTCCTGGTTCTCTTGAAATATTCATTCTCCGAGTGTCTCCTTAATGGATCCCAATCATCTGGTCATAAATACCCCAAGCTACATGGAGAGAGCACATGAAGAGGCTCGGTTTGACAATCCCAATAAGCTCTAGGCTTATAGTTATCTCAGCCCAGGTGCTTCCTGTTTTGCAGGTTGTCATCTTTTTATAGTATCCTTACATGGCAGAAAGCAGAGAGAGCAAGCAAGCTCTCATGCCTCTTCTTATAAGAACACTCATTTCATTAATGAGGGCTCCACGCTCATGACACAAACACCTTCTACCCCTCTAATTCCATCATATTGAGGAAACAGGATACCAGCACAAGAACTTTGTGTGAGCGCAAACATTCCATCTATAACAGTGTGGCTATACAGGGGTAAACTCAAGAATGAACTATTCATTTTTCAAGCATAATTTAAAGGAAATATAAAAGGCAGTCAGGTGTTGCTGGGTTCAAAATAAAACTATTTTTCATAATATAAGAAAGAACCATCTTGGTCTCAGAGCAAAGATGAAGTCAAGACTATAACTAAGAAGCCTTTAAGATGATTTCATATGGAGCCTCATAGATCCACTCAGAAAGTCAAAGTTCTTTTAAAGATATTAAGGTTGTGTCTCACATATCCCCTTTGCTAAACAACAAGGCTTCTAAGAATTGTAAAGAGTGTTATACTACTGTATACAGCTCCACAAGAAATCCAAAGTAGAGAAGAAGTCATTTCGAAGAGATTTGTGAGAGTGACTTTTTCTCTAATAGAGTAGATTACAGCTCAATAATACTGAAGCGCACACAATATATTAAAGAATGACATGTCACCAAGGACTGAAAAAATTAGGACGTACAAAATAAAAGGAGCTCTTCAGACTCTCAAACTTCTGAAGGTAGAAGCAAGTGAAAAAATAACATAGCTAGAAGGAAGAGCTAAGTAAGAATGACCCAGAGAGGTTCTCAGGAGAATCAGCAAGATCTGGAGAGCATCAGTCCTAGAGACCCTTTCTGGGCCATAATCAAGGAAATAACAGCATGTACCTGACTGGATTTCAGAAATGTTGTGAATCTGTGTTTGTTTAAGTGTCTTCCTTCTCCCTCCTCCTCCTCCTCCTCCTCCTCCTCCTCCTCCTCCTCCTCCTTCTTCTTCTTCTTCTTCTTCCTCTTCCTCTTCCTCTTCTTCTTCTTCATCTTATTCCTCCACCTCCTCATATTATTATTATTATTATTATTATTATTATATTTATTCATTTATATTTTTGTGAGTCAGAGTCATGGGCTAGAATGTAGTGTCAGGATCACGGTTCACTGCAGCCTTGACCTCCTGGGCTCAGGCAATTCTTTTGCCTCAGCCTCCCAAGTAGCTAGAACTATGTGCCACCATGCCCAGCTATTTTTTTTTTTTTTTCATGGAGACAAATTCTTGTTATGTTGCCCAGGCTGGTCTTGAAATCCTGGGCTCAAGTGATCCTCCCACCTTAGCCTCTCAAAGTGCTGGGATTGCATGCAGGCTTGAGCCAACGTGGATGACCTGTTCTATAGATGTTAAGTATACATGTTAATGAGCTCAACTGAACTTAGAACATTTTAAAAATCGAGTTATTTAATGATAGAGCTCTGAAATCAATAATCTAGGTCCTGCTGCTTTGAGGGGCGGTGTATCTGCAGAAGTAGCCATTTCTTATTAAAATCAGAGGATTTGGTGGACATGTGCCCTCAGAGGCAGCTGAGAAGCCAGGTGAGGAAAAAGGAGTGGAAGCACATATCCCAGTAGTAGCAAACCAGATAGCTGTTCAGCAGGCTATGAGACAGGTGGACAGGCCCTTACTTTGGTCTTTTACCAAGTGCACTGTAGTTTTTGGAGAATCTTGAGTTTTATATGGTCAACAGTACTGTAGATAACTTTGGTAGAGTTAGACTTGAGGAGGTATGCAGGCCCCCACACCTTCTCAAGGAGGCCTTGAACCACATGCACATTGGTTGCTATGGATAAAGTTGGCATCGGCCTCTAGGAATAAGTGGAGTGTTTGTTTGTTTGTTTGTTTGTTTTTGCTTCACAAGGAACAGCAAACTGTTTTGTTTCTCTCCTTTTTTATGGACAATAAAATAAAGGGATCACATTTTCAACAACTGAATTAAATATTAGGCATAGGTGTTGAGCAATAGACTTAATATATCCAAGACATAATTTTTAAGGCAATAGATTATCAATTGACCTTTCATCCAAGGTAAAGACATGAGAAATAAAAAAAAGATAATAAGAGGGCAAACGAGGTGTAATGAAATATTAAACACTGATATACCAGACAGTAAGTGATTTCATACTACTTATTCTATTTTCAATGGAGCCTTAGAAAAGAGAAGTAATTGAGCAAAGTGTTTTCACTTAAAGAAAACTTCAAACTTGAGCAATCAATTTCTCATATGAAAAGAAAAGTAAAATACAATTTCTTTTTCTGATTCTTGGGAACTAAAATATGTTTCTATTGGAGCTACTATTACTTCCCTGAAACATGGATGGAAAATGAACACAATCATGCAGTCAAAGGCAGTGCAGAGCTTCTTATGTATTCGACAATTATGCGTCAATTTTCAGTCTCAGCTGTGTTTGCCACTTCAGAAACTTCCACAAATAAGATCTCTCATTCTTCAGGCTTCATTACGCCCAATATCTCCCATGCTTGTTTGCAAACTATTAGCAAACATTTATGGAAACTCTACTATGTACCAGCAGAGTACTAACTAAATTACATGCAATATTTCCTTTGTACCCGACTAATAGTTCTCTTAAGCAGGTATTATTGTCCTTATTTTGTAGATTATGAAAATAAGCACAGAGAAGTTAAACAATTTTCTCCAACTTGAACATGGAAAGTCTATCTATAGTGAATACTTTCTTAAATATGTATTTACCTATAGATCTGACAGCTATATGTGCTTGTGTATATGTGTATCTATATTATATGATTCGTACAAGATTGATCACATGTGCAAGAAGTGTGACAACTTATATGCCACTAGGAAATTTTATTTATTCAAAACATAAAACAAGAATAAATAAATAAGTTCAGTGTTACATAGCTGATCAAAATTACTAGACTTCATTAATTAATCATTTCAGTCATAAAGTTTCATAGAGAAACCTTTAGAAAAGAGAAAATAATCTAATATTTCCATTAAATATATTCAATGTAATGTTTTTTGTCTTTTCTGTGGCTAAAAACTTTGATCTTTTAAAAGAATGTTCCAGCCGGGCTCGGTGGCTCAGCCTGTAATCCCGCGCTTTGGGAGGCTGAGGTGAGTGGATTGCCTGAGACCACGGGTTCGAGACCCGCCTGGGCAAGCGAGACCTCATCTCTACAATAAATCAAAAAATTAGCCGGGCGTGGTAGCGTGTGACTGTAGTTCTGGCTACTTGGAAGGCTGATGCGGAAGGATCGCCGGAGCCCAGCAGGTCGAGGCTGCGGTGGCCGGGAGTGGCCACTGCACTCCAGTCTGGGCAACAGAGTGAGACTCCAACTCAAAAAAAAAAAAAATGAAAAGAATGTTCCCTGGAGAAGGAGAGTGATTTTCATATACGGGCCTAAAATATATTCTAGGAGACAAGATAAGAAATAGAAAAAAGAGCATGCTCAGTACTTGCACATGATGCCACTCAGAGCTCCTGGGCTGCCCAGATATGAAGTCAGGACTGACTCAGGGATTTAGCAAGCACTTTGGGTAGACTGAGAAGAACTCTAAACTGGTCCCTCTCTTTCCAGTCTTCATAGGTCTCTTTCATCTATTTTATATTTGCAGGAGGTGGCCCTGTGGTCAAGGAAAAAAGAGCTATGTGTGTGAAGGCATAATTCTACCAGTAATTCTAAAAGCAGATAGCTATCAGATCCAGAGTTGCAATTTATAAAATAATATGACTTCCAGTACTATGTTAAATAGGAAGGGTGAAAGCAGGCATCCTTGTCTTGCTCCAGTTCTTAGGAGGATACTTTCAATTTATGCCCATCGTATATGATGTTGGTTACAGGTTTGCCATAGATGGCTCTTATTGTTTTGAGGAAAGTTCCTTTGATGCCTAGGTATTTGAGAGTTTTTATTAAGAAGTAATGTTGGATTTTATTAATTTTTTTTTCTGTGCGCTGGAAATTCTGGCCAGAGAATCAGGCAGGAGAAAGAAATGATCTAAATAGAAAAAGAGGAAGTTAATATATTCCTCTTTGCAGATGATATAATTTTATATCTAGAAGACTTTAGAGAGTCTGTCAAAAACCTCCTTGCACTGATAAAAGACTTTGGTAAAGTCTCAGGATACCAAATCAATGCACACACACACAAAAAAAAAACAGTTGTATTCCTATATACCAACAACAAGCAGACTGAGAACCAAATAAAAAAACACAATCCTGATCACAATAACTACAAACAAACAAACAAACAAAAATACTTGGCATCCATCTAGCCAAAGAGGTGAAATACTTTTACAATGAGAACTAGAAGACACTTCTCAAAGAAATTAAGGATGAGCCAACAAATGGAAGAACACCCCATGCTTATGGAGTAGAAGAATCAATATCATCAAGATGTGCATTCTACTCAAGGCAATCTACAGAATCAATGCAATTCCTATCAAATTACCAGCATTATATTTCACAGAGAACTAGAAAAGTATACACAGAAATTCATATGGAATCAAAAAAGAACCCAAACAGCTAAAGCAATCCTCAGCAAAAGTAACAAAGCTAGAGGCATCATACTTCCAGATTTCAAGCTTTACTACCATGCTACAGTAACCAAGACAATGTGGTTCTGGTACAAAAATAGACACATAGGCCAATGGAAAAGGACAGAAAGTCCAGAAATAAAACTACAGACTTTCAACGAATTAATCATTGACCAAGTGGGCAAAAACAACCGCTGGGGACAGGAAACCATATTTAGCAAATGGCGCTGGGAAAAGAGGCAAACTACATATACTTGAGTGAAACTGGACCCCTCCCTGTCAGCATGAACAAAAATTAACTCAAAATGGATCAATGACTTAAATGTGAAACTTCAAACTGTAAGAATCTTAGAAGAAAACTCAGGAAACAGCCTTCTGAACAATGGAGTAGGCAATGCATCCATGACCAAGTTCTCAAAAGCAAATGCTACAAAATCTAAAATTAATAGGTAGGACTTTATTGAGCTAAAGAGTTTTTGCACAGCAAAAGAGGCTCAGCTTTACTAATCATCAGAGAAATGCAAATCAAAAAGCTGCAATGAGATACCACCTTATACTGATCAGAAAGGCTATCATTAAGGAGTCAAAAAACAACAGGTGTTGAGGAGGCTGTGGATCAAAGGGAACACTTCTACACTGTTGTGAGGAATGTAAGCTGGTTCAGCCTTTGTGGAAAGCAGTGTAATATTTTCTCAAAGAACTAAAAATTGAGCTACCATACATTCCTGGAATCTCACTTCTGAGAATGTAAATCACTCTAACAAAAAACACCTGCACACATATCTTTATTTCGGTACTGTTCCCAACAGCAAAAACATAGAACCAACCAACATGTCCACTGAAAATGGACTGAATTTATAAAAAAATGTGGTACATATACAAAATGGAGTACTATGTGCAAGCAACATGGATGGAATTGGAGATCATCATTTTAAGTAAACTATCACAGAAACAAAAAATCTGAATACCACATATTCTCACTCATAAGTGGGCCCCAAACATTGGACCCGCAAACACAAAGTTGGGACCAAAAAACACTGGGTGCTGCTAAAGGAAGGCGAGAAGAAATGGGGATAAGAGCACATATCCACTCATTGTGTACCATTCTGCTACCGGGTTAGAGAGGCTTGCTACAAACCTCACCTGCATGCAATTTACTTTTGTAGCAAACCCTCACTTGTATCCCTCAGCTAAAAAAAAATAAAATAAATTTAAAAAATAGAATATCCCCTAATCTGAAAGGCAGTTCTCCACAGACAGACTCTTTTAGTAGTACCTGAGAAGGGATCAATAGATAATCACAATTTAAAAGATCAGGTTCTCTGGGAACCTATGCCTACTCTCAATCAGAGTCCCTCTAGAGAAAAGCTTCTAAGACCCATTCCTCATTCTAGAAAGGGAGAAACATGGTTAAATAATCCCTGATTTCATCCTTCACTGAAAAACTTGATACAATTTCTCAGGGTCCAAGTTCACAATTAAATTATCTTTCAAAAAGTTAAGCAATAACAGTTTTGTAGCTTTAAAATAAATTATTTTTTAAAAATTACTGTAGTCCTACTGACTGGGGAAAAGAAAGAAGAGATACTTCCTCTTCCTTATCAGTAGTGAGGTCAAATTATCAGCAAAATGATTTTATTATACTCTCTGCCAGTCACATTGTTTGTACAGTTCACTTAGATGGAAAACGCAACAGTGAGGTATTTTCCAGAGTCATTTAAAGGAAAACTTTAAGCACAATGTTAAACTAATTAGTTGTATTGTAAGATGAGCAATTTCATGATGATACTAAATGTCGTTGATTCTTTTATAAGAGGTAGATGGGTGTTAAATTATATGTGAAAATTACTTCTTGTAAAATAAATATTTTATTAATAATCTTTAAAAAGTTGCATATTTTCTCATAATTAAATTTCATGAAAGTAAAGTCTGACAAATAATCTAAAATTTCTATTTTTTTGGAGACAATTTTTATCAATTAACTTTAAACAGAATATTTGAGATGATTTGAGACGAAAATGCATTCATTTGAGGGAAAAAAGAATTTGTATATTTATAAGGCAATTACAAAGAAAATTTTTCACACAAACATCCAGGTAGCTAAGTGGAAATATGAAACTTAAATATCTATGAGACTGACAGGATTTGAGAATAAAACTGGACAAATTTTCATGCCAAATCTGCTCCTAAATAGTATGGTGAAAATCCTATTGTCGCAGAATTTACAACTCATTTTTTTCTTCCTTAATCATGCATTTTCTAAACTTTTTTTCTCCCATTATGCTAAAAAACAAGTTTAGACTAATAAGCACTAACTTTGCATAGGCCCCTTTCTGAAATAAATAAGTTTCTATTAAATGAACTGAGGTTCCCTCTCTGAATTTCACTTGGAGAACTGTAATTGTATGGATGACAAATAACTAGAATTTATCAAACAATAAGTAAATGTGTGTTCCATGAAATACACTCATAGAGCTTAGATCTTTATAATATTTTGTGTTTTATCCATTTATTTTGAGCCCCAAGTTGAGTTTTAAGAGACAATTAAGACAGAATGCCTTTTAATCTCTGATTTGCAGTATTGATGGGGAAAGTGTTTTAAAGGGGAGAAAGGGGCTCTTTTCTCTGTTAGTACTAAAATTGTGGCAGGGAAGAGAAATATTATTCAATAATGAATTCAGAGGAGAGTGCCAGGTGGGTTATCTTTGTTCATATTAATTGCACAAAACTCTGCAAGGTCAATATTAGATTTTACAATGAAATTATATTTTACAGTTGAGAAAAATAATAATCTTAGAGAGGTTAAGTAATTTGCTTATAATCACAATTAGTTGTTATGAGAAGCTCTGATTTGAAGCAAGGTAGATCTCACCCAAATCATGTGGCCCAGCTGTGTTTATCTTCTTCTGAAGCAGCACATGCTCAAATCACTAGGAACCTGGCAGAAGCAGAACCTGTGCCTCTTGGAGGACGAGGCACAGAACTTTCCAATTGTCAGGCTTTGTGATTGGCAGCAATCTGTAATACCACAGTCAGTTTAAATTTAAATTGAAAAAAAAAGGAAATGTAAGAATAAGATAGCCACAGAGCTTTATTGTCTCAATAGTCTGATAAATGCTAAAGGAATGTGATTGTTTTTGTGCCTTTGTGTGGCAAAAACAAGACCTTTACAGGAAGATGTGTAAGAACAAGTTTTAATGCAGACTGCCTCAAGAAAGAATGAATTTTGCTTCTCTCAGAGTTGATATGAAGATCACACCTATACACTGACTTATGACTTACTAGTTAGATAAATGATACGTAGTTTACTTTAACTGTCTTAATAAATGAAGACTCAGTAATGATATAGATTTTAGTGAGGTATCAGGACTAAAAGCCCTCACAGGGTTTGCCATCAGGCAAACCAAGGTTAAAATCCCAGCTTTCAAATTATTAGTGACCTGGAGAAATTAACTTCCTTGTATAGGTTTCCTTATTAGTAATTGAGAAATTACTAGCCACTCCACAGTGAAATTTTTTTTGTGTGCAGATTTGATGACATATAAAAATCTCAGTGTGTACCTTAAAGATTTGCTTATAAATTACTTTTATTGTTATGATATTTTTATTTTTGTTACTGTTGTTTTTGTTATAGCTACTATTAGTGTTGTTAAAAATGCTCTAATACATGTAGTAGTGTTGTATGGTCAGTATTGATTATGAATAAAATAAAATATCAGTTTATTCTAAAAACCTGTAACAGACCATGAGTTAAAAGTGTTTCAAACTCCATCTCAATATTAAAACAATTAAATTGTATATATTCTGACATATTATTCAGAAAATCTTAATACAGAAAATCAGTTGTACTACCATGTTAAAGTAAGGCATATTTCAGGCACAGTTAGGACTCAAGAGAATTATGCATGTTGACAGAATTCATGGGCAACTCAGAATCGATGTATTTTATTAATCACATTCTTATAAATCTCTGATATGTGCACATACATGCTTAGCTGGCATTGTTGGTGTTGGAACTTTTCTAAGTTTCCATTTTCTTTCCTATAAAGCAGTTTTATATTTCCTATAATTAAAAGTAATTTTGGAGAGCATTAATTTGGAAATACAAAAGCTGTGTAAAACAATTTGATTCTGTCTTTTTCTGCACCAGGATTAGAAAGATTAACCAGAAGGTTAGGAGTATTAGAAAGAAGCAAAATAGATAAAAGTTGACATTTAATTAAATTTTACCTGTTGTTAATATAATTATTTTATACTTAATATTTTCATGGCATCTTTAGTAAGTTAAATGCTTAAAGAATCTCTTGTATATAGCAAAAAAAAAAAAAAATTATTCAAACACCTGGTTATACATTCCAGAATATGAAGGGGATAAATATGTCAAAAAAATAAATTAATTAATTAAAAGGCAGATAACTGGAGGAAAAATGAGAAACCAGAGACCATACTATAGATTAAAACCACAGTATAGGAGTAAAGAGACATGAAAGGTAACTGGATTGAAGATTCAAGTCAGAGTTTTGAATCTAACATTCCGGCAGATACTCTGGTTAAAGTATAAAGCAGAGCCTACAGATAAAGTCACTGGGTTATAGAAGAAAAGTCAATTTGTGGATTTAGGGACAGGGAAAAACTTCGGAGTCAATGAGGTCATCAATAATGATGCTGGCATCTTGGTGTTAAAAGTTCAAGTGAGGATGAAAGAAAGATTATAAAGAAGGTGCCCACGCCATTGATGAAGATAGAAGACTGTCTTAAAAGTTGGTAGACAGTTCCAGTGCAAAGGGATAGTGCTAGAAGCACAAAACAGAGAAATCAAAAGAGTAGCATCTGGAGAAAATGATGATGACTGACCTTCAAGCATTAGTTTGAATCAGAGATATTTGACTCCCTCACTTTGCCCCATTGACTGAAGGAACGGGAAAAGTAGATGCCTCTGTGAGCGGCTGAGCTGGCCAGGTAGTGTAGTGGGTTGAGTAGAGTCCTCCAAACTTCATGTCCACCGAGAACCTCAGAATGTGACTTTATTTGGAAGTAAGAACTTTGCAGATGTAATTAGTTATATTAAAATGAGAGCATACTGAATTGGGGTGGGCCCCAAATCCAAAGACTTGAGTTTCCTTTCATTTTTAAATTTTTATTCTAAAGATGGGTACAATTCAGGGTTAGGTATACAAATGGTCATTGTACAGGTAAAGTTTGGGCTTTGCCCCCACTTCTCCTGGTTTGAGATTAGGTACCCTTGATGATTAATGTGCCTCCCGTACCTCCCCTGGAAGATTCCCATTAAGAAGAAGAGAGGATACTCAGAGATACAGAGAAGAGAACCATATGTGAAGATGGGGCAGAGATTGGAGTGATGTATCTACTAGCCAAGAAACGCTCAAGATGGTCAGAAACTACCAGAATCTAGGAAGAGACACAGAACAGATTCTACTGCAAAAATTCCAAAATGAACAAACCTTGTTAATTTTGATTTCAGAATGCTGGTCTGTTTAACTGTGAGTGAATTAAGTTTTACTCATTTAAGCCACTCAGTTTGTAATAATTTGTTGCCATAGCCCTAAGAAACAAGTATAAAAGAAAACTACATTTTCAGCCACCCCAAGGAATGATGAAAAAATGACAAAGTTTAAAGATAGGCATCAGAGTTAACAGAGACATGAACAGTGATAGACTTGGCTTGGGAAAGGGGGAACTAAATTGTGAAAGTAATTATGACAGCAAATTAGGACAGGACATTTAGAAAGATGTCCTGACCTAGATCACCAATTGTCCATATTAAAAAAATTAGAAGTTGACCTCCATAAAAAGCAGGCAAAAATAGACAATATTGGAAACGAATTAACCTCACTGGTGTAAACATTTTTAAAACTTAGACTCTTTTTTGAGAAACATTCAAAGTGCCACAGAACTCAGGATTTGAAGTCAAACATATCTGGATAACAATTCTTGCTTTTTCCACAAGGTACACATATTTGAAAAACTTCTTTAGCATTATTAAATATTATTTTCCTTATCTAGAAAATGAGAATGCTATTAACTCTTTATTTAGGGGATTGTGAACATTTACATACTATAACATATTGTGAGCCGCTGGTATTTTGCACTTTATGTTATGAAGACAGAGAAATGACCCCACAGGGTTGTTGCGAGATTGAATATATATAAAACACATAGTAAACACTCCATGTATGTTATCAATTATTTAGCATTAGCATTTTATCTCCCTTCCTTAGGCCTGATGATTAACTACAAACTCCTACGGAAGAGAAGCATGAGCTGGAGTTCAACTGTGGCAGATATGCCTGTCCAGGTAACCACTTGAGTTTTTTAACAAAACAGTAGGAAGACCCTGGTCTAATATGTTTTCACAGAAAACATTCTGAACATTGAGTAGTAGAACACATCTTAGCATACGCCCTCTTTGAGGTGTGGATAGCTCAGTGAAAATATGCTGATGACATGAGAGAATATGTTACTAATGACATATTCTTGGAACATTACTGTTTTGTAATCACATTTTATCATTGCCCAAGTGTGTACATAAAAGTAACAATAGATTACTCATCATGAGAAATTCCAAAGCATAAACACTTATGCACTATCTCTGATTTATATTGCTCACAGATGTTCACACATAGTAAAGGATGGGGAGAGAAGCAATAACTTTGTTCAGAGTAAAATAAATAAAAGTTATTTGATAATCTTGAATAAATGTATGACACAAGAATTATAACATCTGAAACACATTCTATACTGACAAACATTATAGCTAGGTCAGATAAAACAGTATCTATATGCTGTATTTTAGTTTCTCTCTTAACATTTTGACCAAATGAATATTTTTGTGACACTTTCATTGGAGCAAGTATTCACAAGCACATTGAGCTCTGAATTGAGTCAAAATCATCTTCTTATTTTCTATAACATCTAATGTGACATGCTTGTATCCTTTCATTCTCTTTTTCAAGAAATAACTAGTGAGTAATTACCATATTTCATGCACTGTTCTAGTGCAGAGGCTACAACTGCAAACTAACAAACAAATAACATCATTGTCCTTGTGAATGTGACATTGAATATGCAATGATTAAATCAGAGTAATTGGGATATCCATCATTTCAAACATTTATCATTTTTTTGAGTTGGGAGCATTCCAACTCTTTTCCTATAGTAAGTTGAAATATATAATAAATTATTGTTAACTATAGTCACCCTGTTGTGCTACAGAACACTACACTTTTTCCTACTACCTAGCTATAATTTTGTATGCATTAACCAGTTCCTCATTATTTCACCCTTCCCACTATCCTTCTCAGTCTCTGGTAACCTTTATTCTTCTCTACATCCATGAGATCACTTTTTAGCTCTCACATATGAGTGAGAACATGATTTGTGTCTTTCTGTACCTGGTTTATTCCACTAATATAATGTCCTTCAATTCCACCCATATTCCTGCAATTCACAGGATTTCATTATTTTTTAATGGATGAATACTATTCTATTTATATATGTACCATATTTTCTGTATCTACTCATCCATTGATGAACACTTGGGCTGATCCCATATCTTAGCTACTGTGACTATGTGGCCATGAACATGGACATGCAGGTATCTCTTCAATACAATGATTTCCATTCTTTTGATATACACCCAGTAGGATTGCTGGATCATACGGTTAGTTCTATTTTTAGATATTTCTTTTTTTGAGGAGCCTTTATTCTGTTCTCCTTAGTGTCTGTACTAATTAATATTCCCACCAAGAGTGTACAAGCATTCCCCTTTCTTTGTGTCCTTGCCAGTTTTTGTTATTTTTTGTCATTTTGATAAAAGCCATTTTAACTGGATGAGATGATATCTCACTGTGGTTTTGATTTGCATTTCTCTGATGATTAGTGATGTTTTCTTCTCCACTTTTTGCAATAAATTCTTGGCAAACTGAAATACACATGTTGAGAAGCACTGTTTTAAACTCCCAGTAACTGCCCTTCCTTCCTTCTTCCACCCTAGTATCTTCTCTATCTCCCCCCTAATCTATACACCTTGATACTTTACATCACTTTGCCTATGCCATGCTGTTACATCTCCTCCTATGCCTGCCCTCTAGCATGAGTTCTAAGTCACTTTTAAGTCACGTCCAGTTTTACGACTGATGAGAAGCAGGAAGACGTAGACAATTGACCCCAAAGGTGGAATGAGAAGAGTAGAAGAGAATTTCGTGGCAGTTGAGGTTTAGGATGGGTTATCAAAAATAACACAATACCTTTTTTTTAAGCACTGTTATCTCTGGCACCCATTCTACTAAAATAATATCTGTTGTTACTTTCTCAGACTTGACTTTGAAAAGGCTCCTTTGTTGTCTCACCTGTATGGATGTTATCTCCCGTAGTGCTGAGGAAGACTGTGTATGGGACAGGAGAGCTGGGAGGAAGGTAGGAAGTAAACAGAGCAAATCTAATTCTGCCTTACTAATTTCATAGAGAATTCACTATTTTTGTAGTCACACAAATCTAAATATGAAAACTATTCATTATGAAGAAAACACAGGACAACAGAAAAAGTATAGGCATTTGCAGAATATATATATTTTTTACAATTATATTTGTCTTCTCAAGTATTTTTAGTTGCAACGAACACAAATAAACACAGCTAACAAACAAAAAGAAATGCTATTTCAAGTATTTGATAGGCAAAGTCATATCTATGAAATAATGTCAGGAATTATGAGACCTGAATCTGGGATTTGATAACTAGAAACCAGGGAAGTGTTATGCTAAAAACCATGATTTGTAACATTTTCAGATTTCTGTGGTTAAGTATTCCCACCATGCCTGTTTCAAACAAGTTGCCCAGAAGCACATGGTTACATTACATTACACATCAGAATCACACCAGTAATACAGATTACCCACCATTTAGATACAATATACATAAATTGTTCAAGAGGAAGAACAATAGTAAAATATGAGTTTTGAGTATACACTGTCTTTGTTTCAATACTTTGTATTTACATGTAAATTTATATGCTTTAATTTTTAATAATGACTTGGTTTAACTATCAGCTTGTGAAATTCCTGAGCATTTAATGACCAGCTTTTTAGTCAGTGCAAACCAGCTCCAATAAGTCACTAAATCAGGATCACTCTCTGTTTCTGCCTCTCCCTCTTCCTCTCCATCTCTCTCCTTCTTTTTCTGCATCTTTTACGGTCATATTTCTCTCTCTCTCCCTCTGTGTGTGCTGTGGGTGTGTATGTGTCTGTCTCTTTTTTCTGTCTCTGTGTCTGTGTGTGTGTGTTGTGTGTATGTATGTATCTCTTTTTTCTGTCTGTGTCTGTGTGTGTATGTGTATGTATGTATGTGTCTCTGTGTGTGTGTCTCTGTGTGTATGTGTATATTTTTCTTTTACCTCGCTCTGTGTGTGTATGTGTCTTTTTCTGTCTTGCGTGTGTGTGCGTATGTGTGTGTGTGTGTGTCCTGTTTCTCCATATCTTCAATCTTCATTACCTTCCCTGATGTCTGATCTAATCTGCTTTCTCATAATTCCTGCTTCCCATAACTGCTTTAATTTTAGATGTGGCCAGGAGCAGTAGCTCAGCCTGTAATGCCAGCACTTTGGAAGGCCAAGGCAAGAGGATTACTTAAACCCAGGGGTTCAAGACTAGCCTGGGCAACTTGGTGAGACCTCGTCTCTATGGTAAATCACAAAAACTAGCTGGGCATGGTGGTGTGCATCTGTGGTTCCAGCTACTTGGAAGACTGAGGAAGAAGAATAACCTAAGCCCAGCAGGTCGCGGCTGCAGTGACCGTGAGCGTGCTGCTGCACTCCAGCCTGGGCGACAAGAGTTGAGACTCCAACTCAAAAATAAAAAAATTTAGATCCAACTTTAAGTTTCACCTTTAAAGTCCACAAGCAACAAAGTACAGCATAACCTCATTTCTATTCTAACAGTTTCTCTTTTATTTTTTATTTTTGAGTTGGAGTCTCATTCCGTCGCCCAGACTGGAGTGCAGTGGCCGCACCCGGCCACCGCAGCCTCGACCTGCTGGGCTCTGGCGATCCTTCCGCCTCAGCCTTTCAAGTAGCTGGAGCTACAGGCGCGTGCTACCACGCCCCGCTAATTTTTTGATTTTTATTGTAGAGATGAGGTCTCGCCAAGTTGCCCAGGCAGGTCTCGGACCCGTGGGCTCAGGCAATCCACTCACCTCCGCCTTCCAAAGCGCGGGATTACAGGCTGAGCCACCGAGCCCGGTTTATTCTAACATTTTCGAGAAGAAAATGCAATGTTTTCTTCATTCTTTTGTAGATAGTTATATAATGGATTGATCTTCCCTGGTCAGTGATAAGTGGGAGTACCATATAAATACACAATGACCTCCTGGCCCTGCCCTTTAATAAGAAGTTTGTTCTTTGGGGGAAGCTCATATTGCAGTAAGATGTGACTGCGGTAAGAGTTTCCAGAAGCCGAGCTCGGTGGCTCAGCCTGTAATCCCGCACTTTGGGAGGCTGAAGTGAGTGGGTTGCCTGAGAACGCGGGTTAGAGACCCGCCTGGGCAAGTTGGCAAGACCTCATCTCTACAATAAATAAAAAAATCAGCTGGGCGTGGTAGAACGCGCCTGTACTTCCAGCTACTTGGAAGGCTGAGGCGGAAGGATAGCCAGAGCCCAGCAGGTCGAGGCTGTAGTGGCCAGGAGCGGCCACTGCACTCCAGTCTGGGCGACAGAGTGAGACTCCAACTCAAAAAAAAAAAAAAAAAAGAGTTTCCAGAGAAAAGTACAAAATTTAATTTAATTTAATGTAAAACCTTAAATCTGTGACCACCCTCTTGAAAAACTTTGTCATCATTTCCGTTATGAAATAAATAATTATTATAGAAATATTTTAACTCTATAATATACGATAAAAAAGAGGTCTAGACATTTGCAAAAAAAAGGATAAAAGATCATCTTTTCTGTGATATGTATTGTTATTGAGTGATACTGATGCAGTTGTTTTATTTTAAAATTGTTTGTATGCAGTTGGTAACACAAAAAAGTGATAAAAATTACCAGTTATTTTTTAAAATAAAGACAAAACGACCCTTGTAGTTAATTTCTAGTAAAATTGAAGCCTGTCTCTATACATCTCATAGGAGGACCATTCAATCTATTTGTAGGCCACTGTGATGAAGAATGAACTGTGATATGAAAAATGAGAAGTTTGTGGACAAATTTCTGTTCAGCCTGTGTACCACTGACATGACTTATTTGCCCCTTGTTAAGAGATAGTCAATTGTTTCACATTTCATACCTATGATACAAGTTGTTTCATATTTCGAATTTAACATAGAAGCCAAAGGTAATAAGTTTCACTCTGGCATATGAGTTTCACTCTTGCCAGATTAATCATGAAGACCCCTATGTGAATTTAAACAAGGAGATAAACACATTATTTACCATTTTTATTTGTCAATTTTTTAAAATTTTAAAATTGTGTAAAATTCAGAGTTAGGTATACAAATGTTCATTATGCAGGTACCCTTATTGATGAGGTGTGCCCCTCCCTCCTCTGGCAGTTTCCCTCAACTGCCAATCCTACCCCACGTCCCCAGTCAGTTCCCCACTACTGCCAATCCCTTTCTTATAGTATTATGATAATTGTTCAAGGTCCGCTTATGAGTGAGAACATATGGTACTCTTTTCTTTGTTTCTGTGATAGATAACTGTGTATGATAGATGCTAAATCCATCCAAGTTTCTGCGAAGTCCATGTTTGTCCTTCTTTATGGCTGCATAATATTCCATTATGTATATGTACCATATTTTTTTTATCCAATCCAGCTTCCGTGGGCAGCATGGTTGGTACCATGTTTTTGCTATTGTGAATACAGCTGCAACAAGCATACATGTGCAGGTATCTTTTCTGTAGAATGATTTTAGTTCCTCTGGTTTTATGCCCAATAGGGGACTTCTGGGTCATATAGAAGGTCAATTTCTAGTTCTTTCAGAAATGGCCACACTGTCTTCCAAAGAGGTTACACTAGTTTGCAGTTCCACCAGCTATGTAGATACCTTCCTTTTTCTCGGCATTCTCACCAGCATCTGTTGTTATTTGTCCTATTAATGATGGCTATTCTTACTGGAGTTAGATGGTATCTCAGTGCAGTTTTGATTTGCATTTCTCTGATGATTAATGAGACTGAGCACTTTTTCATGTTTCTGTTGGCTGCCCGTATATCTTCTTTTTAGAAGTGTCTATTGACAAAACCTCCAACAACGACCACTGGGAAGAGGAGAACCTCTTCGGTAAATGGTGCTGGGAAAACTGGCTGACCACATGCAAAAGATTGAAACAGGACCCTACCTATCACTGTACACAAAAAATTAATTCAAATGGATTAAAGACCTAAATGTAGAACCTCAAACTATAAGAAACTTAGAAAATGCAGGAGACAACCTTCTCAAAATTTGAACTGGCAACCAATTCCTGATCAAAATGCTAAGTGCCCACACCATAAGAAATAAGATAGACAAGTGGAACCTCTCAAATTGACGAGCTTCTGAAAAGCATAAGAAACTATCAAGAGATCAGGGAGACAGCCCACAGAATGAGAAAAAAAATATTTTCCAACTGTATATCTGGCAAAGCCCTAACATCTAGGATCTACAAGGAACTCAAATGCTCCAAAAAGAAAAAAAACAAACAGCCCCATTATTTACCATTTTTAAATGGTATGCCAACTATTTCATATTGGAGTAGACTCCTAATTTTTTTAATCATATAGCTAACAGATTTTAACTTTTTTATAGCATAGAAAAGAAGGTAGACATTGAAAGTGACCAAATGATGCATTTTAAAAAGCTATTTTTTATCCTACAACTGTGTGCTTGATTGTATGTACTAAAGCTTCTATTCTTTAAGTTTAGTAGCTCTTGCAGGGCTATTTTCGTTAGAATCACAGAGTAGTTAGGGAGGAGGGCTTGAAATAAATGTAGATTCCCGACTCCACTCGAGGCACACTTACTAGTGAATCAGAGCATTCAAGGTGTCTTCCACGGCCCTCTCCCTCCACCACTGCCACTGGAGGTGATCCAAGCATGATTCAAAGTAAGAAGTAGCTTGTTCCCCCAGCCTTACCTCTTACCATCTAGTTCAAGGTGTGTCTCCTGAAACTCTTGTTTCTTTTTTGAGAATTTTTGTCTTTTCCAGGATTACTTAGAACATAAATGTTAATTCCCTTTAAGGGATATCCCAGGGCTGTGAGCCCCTGACAATTATATCAAAACCCAGCACATTCAGGTTTCCCGGACTTACACAACCTTGAGATTTCATCAGGGGATTTCAAGTCCAGGTTGAGCTGCATAGAAAGCCAGCTCAGGTGTTATCAGGTGTTTCCCCAAAATGGTGCTACTTGTGTGTCCTGTACTTTGTGAGACTTCTCTGTGTAATCTCCATCACTCTGCAGAAATGAAAACAAACCATGTTTTATAGGCAAGGTGTCAGGTTAATTCATAAAATAAAAATTCATCCTTATTTTATAGAACACAACAAAGTCTGAAGAGATTTATCCAAGACATAACCCACATTCCAATTTACATCATCACAAGGATGTAACAATGAGGATTGTGCCATTTTCCACATGAATAAAGGATAATACTTGCATTGCATTTCTGATTTTTTTTTAATTGGGGGCTCAATTTGTCACCTAGGCTGGAATGCAGTGTCATGATCACGACAATCATGGCTCACTGCAGCCTTGCTCTCCTGGGCTCAGGCGACCCTTCCACCTGAGCATCCCAAGTAGCTAGAATTACAGGTGCACACCACCACACCCCTGCTAATTTTTTTATTTCCTTTTTTTTTTTTTTTTTTTGGTAGAGATGAGGTTTTGCCCAGGCTTGTCTTGAACTCCTGGGCTCAAACAATCCACCCAACTTGGCCTCCCAAAGTGCTGGGATTATAGGCATGAACCACTGCACCTAGTCCATTTCTGAAATTTCTTTAAGTGTTTTTTTCCCAAATAAATGTTTGCAAAGGTAATGAACACCTTTGTTTCTTGGGAGAGAGAAAACATCAAGTAACTTATTAAGGATAGCTTTGGATGATTACACACCTCTGAGTTTAGAAAAAAGGTTAGCTATTTTTCATTGAGAATATGCCTATTATATACTATATATATATTTATAAATACATATATATATGATCTTTATAGAATCAAGATATGTACACTTTGTAAATAGGTAGATACTATTTTCTTGCTTACCTTTGGTTCACCGATATTTCCAATGTGATCAAATCATTAATTTTTTTTCTTTCCACTATACATTAATTTTTAAAGCCTCAATTTATCAATATATTTTGCTTCAAAACATTTTTTATGATCAAGTATTTTTATTTATTTTAAAGATGTGGAGTACAATTCAGGATTAGGTATACAAGTGGGCATCATACAAAGTTTGGACCGCCCTTTGGTCCCCACTTTGCCTGATTTGAGATCAGGTACCCCTATTGATGTTGTGCCCCGCCCCCCCACTACCACTCTGGCAGTATCCCACTACTGCCAATTCCTTTCTTATAGCATTATGGCAAACATTCAGGGTCCATTTATGAGTAAGAACATGTGGTACTCTGTTCTTTCTTTCTGTGATAGATTACTAAGTAAGACAGACTCTAAATTCATCCAAGTTGTTGCGAAGTTCATCATTTTGTCCTCCTTTATGGCTGTTTAATCTTCTATTGGGTATATGTACCACATTTTTTAAATTCAGTCCAATTTCGATGGGCAGCATGGTTGGTTCCATGTTTTCGCTATTGTGAATAGTGATGCAATAAACATGTGTATGCAGGTATCTTTTTTGTAAAATGATTTGAGTTTCTCTGGGTGTATTCCCAGTAGGGGTATTGCTGGATCATATGGAATGTCATTGTCTAGTTCTTTTAGAAATCACCACACTGCTTTCCAAAGAGGTTGCACTAGTTTGCATTCCCACCTGCAGTGTAGAAGTGTACCTTTTACTCCATGTACTCACCAGCCTGTGGCCAAGGTATTTCTTTTTTTTTTGTGGCTATTGATTGTTTTATTAATGATGGCCATTCTTACTTAGCTTAGATGGTATTTCAATGTGGTTTTGATTTGCATTTCTCTGGTAATTAGTGAGACTGAGCACTTTTTGATGTATCTGTTGGTTGCCCTTATATCTTCTTTTGAGAAGTGTCTATTCATGTCTTTTGCCCGCTTTTTAGTGGGTTGTTTGTGTTTTTCCTTTTGGCACATTTGAGTTCCTTGTAGATCCTTGATGTCAGACCTTTGTCAGACATACAGTTGGCAATTCTTTTTTTCCCCATTCTGTGGGCTGTCTCCCCCGTCTCTTGATGGCTTCTTTGGCTTTGTAGAAATTTTCCAGTTTGATGAGGTCCCACTTGTCTATCTTATCTCTAATGGCATGGGCACTTGGGGTTTTGATCAGGAATTGGTTGCCAGTTCCAATCTCCATAAGGGTGTCACCTGCATTTTTAAGGTTCTTATAGTTTGAGGTTTTATTTTTAGATCTTTCATCCATTTAGAGTTGACTTTTGTGTGTGGTGATAGGTAGGGGTCCTGTTTCAATCTTCTGCATGTGGTCAGTTTTCCCAGCACCATTAACTGAATAGGTTCCCCTCTCCCCAGTGGTTGTTGGTGAAGACTTTGTCAAAGATGAGTTGGTTGAGAAATTGAGGTTTTGATTCTGGAATCTCTAACCTGTTCCATTGGTCCATATGCCTATTCTTGTACCAATACCAGGCTTTTTGATTATTGTAGCCTTTTAGTAAATGTTAAAGTCTAGAAGTATAATAGCATCCTCTTTGTTTCTTTTGCTGAGGATTGCTTTGTCTATTCATGGTCATTTGTTTTTTCTTATGAATTTCTGTATTGTCATTTCCAGATCTGAGAAGAATGATGTTGGTAATTTAATGAGTATTGCATTGAATCTGTAAATTGCTTTGGGTAGGACAGACATCTTAACAATGTCGATTCTTCCTATCCATGAGCATGGAATATTTTTCCATTCGTTTTTGGCTTCTTGGATTTCTTTGAAGAGTGTTTTGTAGTTTTCATTTTAAAGGTCTTACATTTCTCTAATTAGAAAGATGCCAAGGTATTTCATTGTTTTTGTGGCTAATGTGAATGGTATTGTGCTTTTTATTTGGCTCTCTGCCTGCTTGTTGTTGGGTATAAGAATACTCCCCCCTTTGCACATTTATTTTGTATCCTGAGACTTTGTCAAAGTTTTTTTTATCAGTGAAAGCAAGTAGTTGACAGATTCTCTTGGGTGCCTGAGGCATAGGACCAATCATCAGCAAAGAGGGATAACTTAACTTCCTTCTTTTCTATTTGGATATCCCTGATTTCCTTCTCTTGTCTAAATGCTCTAGCTAGAGCTTCCAACACAACCTTGAAACAAGAGGGGTGAGATTGGGCAGCCTTGTCTGGCTCTAGTTTTCAGGGGAAAGGTTTCCAGTTTCTGTCCATTTAGTAATAGACTGGCTGTGGGTTTATCGTAGCTTGTGCTTACTATTTTGAGGTTTGTTCCTTCAATGCCTAGGTGTTTGGGGGTTTTATCAAGAATAAATGCTGTATTTTATCAAACATTTTCCTGCATCTAATGATAGAATCATGTGGTTTTTGGTTTTACATCTGTTGATGTATGTAATTACATGTATGGTCTTGCAGATGTTGAACCAACTCTGCATCCTGGAAATGTAGCCTACTTGGTCACGGTGGATGTAAATCATTAAATATTCTTGTTTTGTTTTGGGTTTTTTTGCAGAGTCACAGTCTCACTGTGTTCCCTAGACTAGAGTGCAGGTTAGTGTGATTATAGCTCACTGAAGCCTGGAACTCCTGGGCTCAAGAGATCCTCCCATCTCAGCCTCCCAACATGCTGGAATTACAGGCTTCAGCCACTGTGCCTGGCCTTTATGCATTCATCTTTATCATTCATTTTAGAAATATTTAATGGACACTCATTATATGCCCCATAGTGCTAAGTTAATTGTAATAACAATGACATATCCTACACTTCAAAGAACTAGTGATTAAAATCTTGGGTATTCTCTGAAGAGCTTCAGTTTAAGGAAAATGATTCCGGAACAACTATTTCAGTTAATACAGTATTCAAATACACCTTTTAGAAATTTAATACAAAAATTTAGTATTTCAACATTTAAATTGTCTAACACTCTTTTTAATGATAGACTTCATAAAATGTGTTTGCCGTCCTACTTAAAATTATAATATATGGAACCAACCATCCTGTCCATCACAAGAGGACTGGATTTTAAAAATGTGGTACATATACACAATAGAATAATATGCAGCCATAAAAAAGAACAAAATCATGAATTTTGCAGCAACCTGGATGGAGTTAGAGTTTATAATACTGAGTGATCTCTCACAGAAACAAAGATCTGAGTATCACATGTTCTCACTTGTAAGTGGACCTTGAACAACTACTGTAATACTATAAGAAAAGGATTGATAGTGGTGGGAAACTATAGGGGGACAGAGAGGGGTAGGGAGATGATAGTCAATATCTGTCTGGGCAAGGGAGGGCATACCTCACCTAACAACTGTACCCCACAATTTTAAAATAAATAAATATATAATTAAAAAAATTATAATATAGAATCACTCAAGAAATTACAATCTTTGTTTTATTTTATTATCATTTTATTATTATTTTTAAATCACATTTCACTCTATTTCCCAGGCTGGAGTTCAATGGCACAGGCAAAGCCACTATAGCCTCCACCTGCTGGACTCAGGCAATTCTTCCACCTCATCCTTCCAAGTAGCTAGAACCACAGGCATGTACCACCATACCCAGTTATATTTCTTTATTATAGAAATGAAGTCTTACCAAGTTGCTGGTCTTGAACCCCTGGGCTCAGACTGTCCTCTTGCTTCTGCCTCCCAGAATGCTGAGATTACAGGCATGACCACCCCATCCACCAAATTACAAGCTTAAGTAGGAAATTCACAACAAGTTTGTTAGCTACTCTAATATAGCAAAATTATCTTTAACATTAGTTGTACTTAAGATGCAAAATATATGCAGATTACACCTATAAGTAATGTAAAAAACAATCATTCTAAGCATGTATTTTAATCTATTATTTACATACTTGTTGAACATATTAATTTAAAATACACATAGCACCCTGCAAAAGTTTGTTATTCCAATCCATGAAAATTAGAATATTTTTATGCCAAGTCATTGAGATTTTATATAAATCATTAAAAATTCTGATCACATTACTGGACTTGTTTTTTTGGTCTGTGACCCTACAGGTACATGCCTAATCAATTTCTGTTAGTCACAAAATGTGATTCTTTAAAAATATAAAAGGAAGTCTGTGTCCTAGGGTAAGCCATATTGTTACCTAATTTTTCCAGTTTTTACTCAAAAAAGCTGTAACTCTCTAAAATGTTTGCTACCTTCCCCCAGCTGCATATCTTTGGCTCTCTGAAAACATTGTTCCTTCTCTTGTCTATACAGATTCATTAAAGCTGTTGACAGAGTCTTTTATGTCATTATTTACCAGTCTGTTGATTCTCAGCGCCTCATCCAAGTGTACACAGTTCTGCTGGGGTTTTTTTTTTTTTTTTCCTTTCTGTTTTATTTTATTTTATTTTTAACCACATTTTCCCTTTTTGGTAGGACCATAGTTCATATAGCTATTAAAATAACATCAAACTGAGTTATTTTTACTACATGTGGCTTTAAGAAATGTATCATGATAAAAGAAGTGTGATTCTATATAAAACATATACTTAGGAGCAGCTCAACCATACTTAAATGATGAAATACAATGAGTTTAGTAGGCATCTAGTGGGTAGTAAACAAACAGGATTACAGTTCTAAAGAGAAATCTGGGCTGTATAAAGTGGGACGCAGTTAACTAGGGAATTTTAGGAGTTTTCCTGGAATAGTAAAGCTACCATGTGTGGTAGAATACTATAAATCTGTAGTGCCCAGATAAATGCAAATATCTCCAGCAGTGCTTGCCTTCCCTCAGAGTTCTATGGACACGGTGATCAGTTGGATTCTTCCTGGTTAAACATTGTGTTATCTGAGAATAATGGCAACGCACTCAGGCAAAAGAAAAGATAATACTGATTAGTGGTACGTGAAATTATGCTGACTGGGAAAGAAAATGAAGACAAGATGTGACTATTGGGGAAAAAATAAGAGTGGTCAAGAGATGAGTGGTCTCAATGAGGTTAAAGAAAATATGATATATTGTAGAGATGAGGCCTTGCCAAGTTGCCCAGGCTGATCTCGAACCCATGGGCTCAGGCAATCCTCTCACCTCGGCCTCCCAAAGTGCTGAGATTATAGGAGTGAGTCACCACGCCCGGCTGCTTTTTTTTTTTTTTGAGTTGGGGTCTCACTCCTTCGCCCAGATTGGAGTGCTGTGACACGCTCCCGGACACCGCAGCCTCTACTAGTTCCAGCTACTTGGATGGCTGAGGCAGAAGGATCGCCGGAGCTCAGCAGGTCGAGTCTGTGGTGACCAGGAGCATGCCACTCACTCCAGCCTGGGCAACAGAGCGAGATTCCAACTCAAAAACTAAAAAGAAAAAAAAAATGCAGTTAGGAGTGCTTATAGAAGTAAATGAGACAAATTATATAAAATGGCTACCATAATTCCTGGAACATAATATATATTCAATAAATATCAGCACTCTGTTGCCAGAAAATTAATCCATAATTTTTCACTTCCTAAATTCTGCAAGTTTAAAAGTGTGTTTGATTTCACTTAGAATTAATTATATGTATAGACTTTACTTGAGCAACATTGTTTAGATCATGTTTTACAAGTGTAGTGACCCATTAGTTGGTTGTAATATCAATGTGGTTGGTCATGAGCAATATATTTGCAAATAAATAGAGTAGAAATTATGAAAGCATATGACACATAGTAGTTTAGATATATGTACATAAATGTGTGTGAACTGGATTATATTGAGAAAAATAAATATATTTCTTACTAAAAAAAAAAGAAAATATGATAGAAGTAACAGAGGGAGACACCCAAAAAGGACTGGAGCTTGCAGCCAGAAAGAAGGATGCTCAAACTTACTATTATAGAAATGGACTTCTGTGGTGACCCATTTTAAAGTGTAGCTTTGGCAGAAACGGAAAGCCAGAATAAGTGAATAGGAAGATTGCTAGAGCTGGCAAGGTCAAGAATCTGTTGGGTGAGCTTGTGCAACACAGCACTTGCACTAGATTCCTGTCTTTCAGAATGAGGATGATCTAGAAGCTCTTCATAACTGAGAGTGACTGGGAGCTTGAGTAGATAAAACTATTCTCATAAGTAGAGAATTCAGCCTATTTTTGTAAGAGAACAAGGTTTACGCGTACATAAGGAAGTCATAGTTGAGAAGCAGCACTGGGAGGGAAGATGGATAAAACCTTCCTTCTTACTCTGCAAAGCATCTGCTGGGGAAGTCATGTCTTTGGTGAAGAGCTAAGTTTCCCTAAAATGAAAATAGCATTCAGTAAACCACTTATTATAGAAGCGATTTGCTTCCTATGAAACAGGATCTCCAAATAACAAAGTGAACGGATTTTGGAAAGAAAGGAGCAATGCAAGAGGAGGTTAGGGTTGCAAAACACAGGAATGTATACAGATTATGATATAAGAAAGAGGGCATGACACAATGTATCCATATCATAACCAGTAATTAGGATAAAAAATACCAGAGTTATCCGACTACAAGGTTTCCAAAAAAATGATCTTGGAAGTCTCTTGCTAGGTGTACAATTGATCACTAGATTTATCAGTGCTTAAGGGAACTTTGCCAGATGCTTAGGTAGTCAGCAGCAGAGAAACTAGGTTTCGGGCCCTGTCTCTAGAATCTGTGGATGGCTGGTAAAAATTATTGTGATCTGTTGATTCATCTATTTTTTTCTAATTCTAATTTTGTCTTCATTTTTTATGAAATATTTTATTAAAATTTAGTGTTCAGTCAGGTGTGGTGGCTCGTGCCTGTAATTTCAGCACTTTGGTTAGCCAAGACAGAAGAATTATTTGAGTCCAGGAGTTTGAGATGAGCCTGGACAACATAGAAAGACATCACCTATACAAATAAATAGATTAATTTTTTAAAATTAGCTAAATGTGGTGATGGTGCATGTCTGCAGTCCCAGCTACTCGGGAGGATGAAGCAGAAGAATCACCTGAGTCCAGGAGTTTGAGGCTGTGATGAGCTGTGATTGTGCCACTACACTCCAGCCTACAAAACAGAGCAAGACCCTGACCAAAAAAAAAAAGAAGGTAGTATGTGTATACCTGGCTGTTACTATTTAAGAAGGATTAGGAAGGATTGTTTGTATCCTACGTTATGTAGATATATATTTCAATCAATCATCCCTTTAATCTTAACAATTTTGTTAACTTCTTATTTTTGCTATTATGAAGTATATAACAATACACATAATTATACATAAAATATTTACCTAGATCTCACACTTTTGATTATTTTCTGAAGATAAATTACTTTATTTAAGTGAACTGAGTAAAAGTGTATAAACATTATTAAAACTTCAAATTGAATAACAGTTGCTTTGAGGATGACTTACTCAAATATTGGGTTTTCTAATTTTAAATAATCTTTGATAACTTGAAGGTTAAATAATGCATCATTATTTTAGTTTATACTGCTTTCTTCATTAATGACATTTACCATATTTTCATTTGCTTATTTGGAATATGTGATTTGCTTGTTTAGTTTTGTGCCCAATAGTTTTTTGATGTTCATCTTTTGTGTGTATTTGATAGATAATTAGTCATTACTTATTAATTATATGGAACTATTGTCAAATATATTGCATATGACTTACCAGTTAATTGGCCTTTATGTTTTTTTATGGTATCTTCAGCCTATAGTTTTGATTATACATGCCTACACACACAAACATAGAAAGACATAGATACTACATTCATGTGTATGCATACATATTTTTAATTTGGCATAAGATATTTTCAGATTTCATTTTCTGAACTATCATATAAATCACATGTTCTATATTTTACTCAGACTACGTTTTATAAGTTATAATTATCTTTAATAAAATGTTAAAATGTCTAAAAGTTTTATCATTTCCAGTAAATGGAATTGTTAGTTATAGATGTTTGCAATTAGTTTAATCATTTGTTTTTGAATAAAAAAAGAACACGATTTCTTAATAGTATATACTTTGCTAAATATCGTTCTAGGAGGAAAAATAGGCATATATGTGTTATATACTCATATATTCTCCTTATGCAAGTTGGAGTTAAATTAGCGGATATCAAGAATATATGAGAATGAGATCTGCAGTTTTTTTATGCCTATTTTTTTCTTGAAAGTCAGTTGTTACACTAGTGAAAAGTAATCATGAAGGTCTTATTTTCTGAACTATTAGAAGAATCACCAGTCCGCTTTTTTCAGTGCTGTGAATTTGACATTTCTTTCAATATTATGCCATTATCTAGAACTAAAAATCAAAGATCAAAAAAAATCAAATTTGTTTTTCTGGCAAAGATGAAAGCTTTTAGAGTGCTAAAATGACTCTGATTGTAGATTTTATCGAATAATTCAATGAGTAGAAGTAATGATAAAATTATTGGAATATACATACATTGTGTCTTCTGTTAGTATTTTTTTCTTAATAAAAATTCAAGAAAATAAGTTATGTAGTGTCTATAAAATATTTAATAAAAATGTATTCTCTAATTTTAAATGTCAGCTAACACTTTTAAAATGAAGATTATCAGCCTGGAGCGGTGGTTCAGCCTGTAATCCCAGCAGTTTGGGAGGCAGAGGTAAGAGAAATGCCTGAGTCTGGGGGTTCAAGACCAGCCTGGGCAACTTGGTGAGACCTTGTCTGTACAATAAATCACAAAAATTAGCTGGCATGTGTCTGTAGTTCCAGCTTCTTGGAAGACTGAGGCAGAAGGATTGCCTAAGTCCAGCAGGTCAAGGCTGTGGTGGACATGAGTGTGCCACTGCGCTGCAGAGTGAGACTCCAACTCAAAAATCAATAGATAGATAGATAGATAGACAGATAAAATTAAGATTATCAAATAGTCAATAAGTTTATAGGAACATTTGGTATGAAATAAATGACCATATTCTCTTGGCATTTCAGTCACCTTGGTTCCCAACAATAAAAAAGTCTATAAATTGTTAATATTTTAAAATGAAAAGCATCAAGTAGATAGGACACACATCTCATGTTTAGAAAAGAGAGCATAACTTCTGATAATTATCATTTTATTTATAGTTTGCTTCAGAATAATTTTTGCTTATTTTTCTTAACCTGAAATATCTGAGTCTCAATAAAACAAAAGAGTAAAAATCTGAGAATTACTAAAACATTCATGGAGTAATAATTGGGATTTAGTTAATTAGATTATTACTAGCATAATGGTAAGTTCTCTTCAAGGGCATGCTTCAGGAATTATGTTAAATTTGAGACCAGAATAGACAGCTTATTTAAATATGGAAGATAATTCACTGGTTAGCTTACAACTGAAGCATCATTACACTCAGAGGTCTCTGATTTTATTTAGATTTATTCTATTTACTCTACTCCATTTAATCTATTGTATTGCCTCCAAGAACTTATTTTTTCACCAGAACTAAGGACTGTAAATAATACTATCTCTTTTTTTTAGTAAAAACTCTTTATTTTTCCTTAAGAGCTATTTTTCTCAAATGGAATTTTCCAGGCAGATTAAACCTTTTTGTTATCCTTCACATCTCTTCTTGTGATTATCCCTATATATTTTGAGGAAATATTTACAAGACCCTTTTACTCCTTCACAGCAGGACTGTATTTTATTTATTCTCACAGCACTAATCATGTTGTAATAGAAAAATAACACTCGGCTGTGTAAATGTATGAATGTCCCTGACTTTCTTCCTCTCTTTTTTCCTCTTTCTTCTTTCTTTTTCTTAAGAATATAAGACTGATTTCTGTAGTATGAATGATTTTATATCTTTGTGAAAATAATAACCTTTATAAAATTATCTTCATAATCGTATTACATATTGGCTTATATATATTCCAAGTCCTTATATATTGTCCTCAATCCTCTGTCAGCATTTTGCATCCTCACTTTTACTCATGAATCTTTTTATTTCACTGATAGAGAGGGGAAAAAAGAAGCAACAGAAGAAAAATTCTTCTTTTACTATGAAGGATCTATTTATTTTAGTCTCCTGATTAAGACAAACACCTTCACACTTGCCAGTTATCCATTTCTTCTAGCATAACCAAGACTAGATATCAAGCAGCTCAGCCCTCTTTTTTTTCTGTCTCTCTTTTTGTTGATTGTTCTTATCAGCAAACAGACATTTTTTTTATTAAATTGCATCTCAAAAATATTCCTATTTTTTTTGTTTTGTTTTACCTTTAGAGTTAACATGCTATTGCTCTGGCCTCTTTTATAAGCAAAACAGCTCACTCAAAAGTCAGTCTATAGAACTGTCTCCAGTTTTACCACAGTAGATAGAATTGTAAGATGGCCTCTCAAGGTTCCCTGTCCTCCTGGTGTATGCAACCTCCATAATCCCTAGGATGATTTTATTTCTATGATTAAGTTCCATTATGTGGCACAGTTAATCTTAAAATGGGGCAATTATCCAGGTGAGCCACAACTAATTGCATGAACCCTTTAAATGCTGAGTCTTCTCCAGCTGTTCATGGAAGAGGAAGTCAAAGTGTTTGAGATATTTGACATGAAAGAGATTTTCTATTGCTGGTTTTGAAGATGGACAAGAGCACATTGGAAAGAAAGTGGGTGACCTCCAGGAGCTAAAATTATTTACCAGCTGACAGCCACCAAGAAAACAGGGACCTCAGTCCTGTAACCACAAGGAAATGAATACTGTCACAGCCATGTGAGCTTAAAAGAAAACCATAAATGCCAGGTGAGAACACAGACTGACTGACGGTCATACCATACAGACTTCTGACCCAGAGAACTGTGAGCTAATATATAGGTGTTTTAAGATACTAACTTTGTAGTAATGTATTATATATTATTAGAAAACTAATACACCTCCTATTTTCCTTTGAATCATTATAAGCAATATTCAATACCACCATTCCAACAAAGCCAGTCATCAATTGCCTCCATGTTGATAAACTCAATGGACAATATTTGATCTCACATTTCCAGACCATCAGCCGTATCTTACCAAGTTGATCACTTCCTTCTTCTCCACTGAACTTCCCTCTTCCTCAACTGACCTCTTTCTGGCTCTCTCACACTTTCTTAATTCAGTTTCACCACTCCCTCTAATCTTTCCTCCTACTTCTCTGGTGCTCCTTTCTAATACCTTTGCTGTTTTTTTCCTTTCATCTTTCTGAACTACCAGATGGAATGCTCCAGGCCTTCATCCTAAGAACTCTCCTTTTTCTACTCCAGTCCCTGGTTCACCATACTAGGGTGCATGGCTTTAAGTACCGTCTACAAGTTAATAAATCCCAAATTCATACCTCTAGACTACTTTTCAAAAATCTTGAGTCACAATATTTAACTGCCTACTTGACCTCTTCTTTGGGATGCTTAAAAGGCAAATCAAGTGTACTATGTTTATAGCTGAAATCCTGATTTCTTTCTGCCAAAATATGACTCATCACTGTCTTCCTCATCCTGGTAAATGCCAGATTCATTCTCCTGGATACCTAAGTCCAAAACTTGGTTTGAATAAACTATTTCACTCATACTTCCTCTCACATAATTAATGTTTGAATCATAACTTCAAAATATATCCAGAATCTGACTATTTCTTAACTCTTCACCACTATCCATGTGGTCCAAGCCATGGGAACACCTTTCTTGTAGGATCTTACTCCTTTGTCTCTCTCTAGTCAACACCACCACCAGATAATTAGGAATAAATGTTTTTAAAAAGCACAAGACATTAAAAAAATCACATTACTTGTTGACAACCCTCCAGTATTTAAAGTATTTACAGTGGGTTCCAAAGTCTTCAATGATTTGGCCCTTAGTTGCCTGATTCTGTCTTCTACTCATTTCCCTTTGGTTCACTCCTCTTCAATTACATCCTTCTTCTTATGTCTCCACCTTTGGTGAGCTTATGTCTTCATCAGGCTTTTGTAATTGGGGTATCCTATGCCTAGGAAAGTTTTTTTCTTTTTTTTTTTCTTGTTTTCTTTTTTTAAGACACCTCCGTGGATCAATTCTCCACTTATTTCACACATATTTCAAATCTCTTAAAAGGAAAGCCTTCTATAATCACCTGAGTCATATAGCTCTGCTCTGTCTTCCTCATCACTCACCATTTCATTAGTTACCTAGCTTTATTTTTCTCTATATTACCATTTGGCAAATTCTTTATGTGTATTAGATTGCTTATGTTGCTGTGAGTAAACACCCGAGATGGGATAATTTATATGAAAAATAAAGGTATATTGTGGCATACACTACTGCATGACACTGACTCTGCTGGACTTCTGGTGAGGGGTCAAGAAGTTTGCAATCATGGCAAAAGACAGAGAGGGAACAGGGTTGTCACATGGCATGAGCAGAGTTAGAGTGAAAAGAAGGTGCCAGGCTCTTTTAAATAAATTCTCACTTGAACTAATAGAGGGAGAACTCACTCATTACCACTGAGAACTACATGAAGCCATTCAATAGGGATGGACACTCATGACTAAATCATCTCCCACTGGGAGATGTCAAACCTCCAACACTGGGGATAACATTTCAACATAAGATTTGGAACAATGATCCAAGCTACATCAATATGTACTTTTAAAATAGTTTAAGATTTTTTTTTCCACATCAGAATGCAAGTTCTATGAAGATAGGGGCATTTTATTCACTCTTAGTTCACCTATATGGCAAATTTTCTAGTAGAGAGTTGACATTCATATTCATGGAATGTTTGGATTGATGAATGGATGGATGGATGGATGGATGGATGGATGGGTGGATGGATGGATGGAAGGATGGATGTTTGGAAGAATGGATGGATGAGTATCTTCCTAAAGGTGATATTTAAGCCACCTAAATGTTTCAAGAGTTTCTGTGACATTTCATATAGTTGATACAAAAGAACTCGTTTTATAGATGTATCCCCTGGCACACCATGCTTATCACTTCAATCTAACACCCAACCCAACCAACCCAGGAGTTCTCAGAAATATTGTTACATTTGGTATGCTCAGTATATTTCAGGAGATAGAACACTATTTTTCTCCCAGATTCTTAGATTCCTCTTTGAGTTGAGCACCTCTATATCTGTTTCCTAAAGTTGCTGTGTGTTTCAAATGAGCTGATATATATAAGCCTTAAATTCCATCATAATCCAAGTCTTAATTTATTGAACGGTGCTTTTTATAACATTTATGCTTGCCAGTAAATGAAAAGAGGGCAAAACAACAAAAAAATCAAATGCAATGATCTGCATTTTGTTATCTAAAATAATACTCAATATTAAGACAAAACTTATCTTACTTGTTTCGTTTTTTCCTTATAAACTGAAAATAAGAGCTAAAGTCTTGATTAGTTTCAAATTTAATATTTTTTAGCAAAAATACCCTAACAAATTGATATTGTATATCTTATTTTGTGCCACAGTAGAATGTGCATACGGCCTGGGTGCATCATCATCAGTGACACTAAGACTTATTACTCAGTGAATAAGTTGTCTGCCAGATCTCTCCCTTGTTCTGTACTAAATGAACAATGATTAAAAAAGGTAAAAAGGCTTTTACTCCATGAAAAAATTTTGAATCTTAACTGATTGAGCAATTATCATAATTTGATCTTTATTCACTGCTGAACCACAAGACAAAAAATAAAACTGTATTATTCACTCAGGTATAATCACTATCCAAAGGACTGCTTATATTAATTTAAAAGCTTTTGGAAATATTAAAAGTCTTACAATTTAATTTTTTGATAAAACAGTTGATTAAATGAAATAGAAACATAAAATTATGTAAGAAACTCATATAGTTCAAAATGGTTGAAAGTGATGTTTCCAAAGTCAATTTTTTTTATTATTTGTATATAATTTATAATTCAGTGCATGTTGTTTTGCTTCCAACTGAGGTGCAGAGTTTCCTGTTAAGTCAAAGTCATGCTTACATTTTTACTTATTTTTAATATATAACTGGAAATTCAAAGAAGCAAATATTTTTAATTTTGTTTCTTTGTCATGCATGTAAATATATAAGTATAATAACTCCTGAAAATGTTAACAAATGAAAAAATGATCTGTTAGAATGATAACCTAAATGAGGAATTTTTAAATATATTTAGCACTATATGCCTAGCAAGAAATGTGAACAGATTGTCTCAAATAAAGCAAAATGTAACATAATTGTATCACCTAAAATACATCTACATTTGAATAATTTATTTTTAATATCCATATTAACATTATTAATTTAAAAAATCAGAATTCAGAGAATGAATATAGGTAAGTAATCCTTTAATTTAGTAATGATTCAATGAGCATCCTGTTTAGATATATTTATCATTGACTACCAATCAATTTTATAGAATTTGACACAGGGATCAAATATTTTTCCTGTAAACATGCAAAATATTATTAGCTACATTTGCTATTATCTCCTTTTAAGAATTAGATTGAATGGATACTGTTCAATTTGGAATTAATCTTATCATGAAGTTCTATTTTAAAATATTGTTTCTGTTATTCATTTCAGTGTTTTATTATCTTTTTCCTCCCCACCCTGCATCTCCACATTCAAATAGTACAAATAGTAAACAAACGCAAAGAAACTTGTTTATTCTTAGAAAAGACTATCAAAATTTGAAGTACCACTTAAACCTACTAAATTAACAAACTAAAGTAATACTTGCTAAGGTTCACTAAAGCTACAAAACTCTTAGGCTGTTAGTGGCAATATAAATTGTGTATAGGCATATGACCAAATGTTTTAAAGGATACATAGTTCTTATGTTTTGATCCAGTCATTTCAAAGAAGTTTTGGGGTCTGTTTTTTTTTTAAGTCGTGGGATACAATTCAGGAATTGGTATACAAGTGGTCATAATACAGGTAAAGTTTGGGTCTCCCTTTGGTCTCTGCCTTACTTGAGATTAGGCACTCTTATTGATGTTATATACCTCCCTCATCCCTTCTCTGGAAGTTTCCAGCTACTGCCAATCCCTTTCTTATAGTATTATGGTAAATGTTCAGGGTCCATTTATGAGTAAGAACATATGGTATTCAGCTCTTTGTTTCTGTGATAGACCACTCAGTATTATACTCTAAGTCCATCCAAGTTGCTGCAAAGTCCATACTTTTGTTCTTCTTTATGGTTGTATAATATTCCATCATGCATATGTACCACTTTTTTTTTTTTTATCCAGTCCAGTTTTGACAGGCAGCATGATTGGTTCCATGTTTCTGCTATTGTAAATAGTGCTACAATAAACATGCATATGCAGGTATCTCTCTTGAGTGAGTTTAGTTCCTTCAGGTATATTCCCAGTAGGGGGATTGCTGGGTCATATGGAAGACCAGTTTCTAGTTCTTTTAAGAATTGCCACACTGTTTTCCATAGAGGTTGAACTAGTTTGCATTCCCACGAAAGTGTAGAGTTTTTCACTTTTCTTGTCATCCTAGCCAGTATCTGTTGTTTTTTGTTTTATTAATGATGGCCCTTCTTATTGGAGTTAGGTGGTATCTCATTTCTCTGATGACTAGTGAGGCTGATGATTTTTTCATGCGTCTGTTGGCTGCTTGTATGTCTTTTTTTGAGAAAAGTCTATTCATGTATTTTGCCCACTTTTAATAGGGCTGTTTGTTTCTTTTTATTTTTTGTTTTTCCTTTTGGCATATTTGAGTTCCTTGTAGATCCTGGATGTTAGGCCTTTGTCAGATATGCTGTTAATAAATATTTTTCCCATTAAGTGGGCTATCTCACAACTCTCTTGATGGTTTCTTTTGCTTTGCAAAAGCTTTTCAGTTTGATGAGGTCCCACTTGTCTATCTTACCTCTTGTGGCATGGATATCTGGGGTTTTGATCAGTAATTTGTTGCCTATTCCTATTACCGTAGAGGTGCCTCCTACATTATTAATTGACATCTATCTAGCCAGAGAAGTGAAAGATCTTTGCAATGAAAACTACAAGGCACTGATCAAGGAGCTTTAGGGTGATGTGGAATGAGTCTTGAAGTGTCTGAGGGAAGACCACTCAGGAAAAAGGGAACAGAAAGTTCAGCAATCCTGAAAGACTTCAGGATTGGTAGACAAGAAACAAGCAAAGGCCATGGTTCTGCAGAAGAGTGAATTAAGAGTGAATGAGGTAATCTAATAGCTTGAGGTTTAAACCTGGGGTTTTTAAGATAAGAGCGGATAATGTTGGTGGAAACAATGGGGATTAAGTATATCTACACCTTTCCAGGCCCAGTAGAACAAGAGAATTCAAAGAGAAAACAGCCGCTGATTAAGAGGATTGCAATGGGAGCTTTGTCCTCAGGAAAGAACTAGGTATCAGAGATAAGTATTCACAGAAGCAATGGAAGACCTAGAATTTTCAACAAATAAACTGTCAGTTCTAGAGTTACAGTGAAAGGGATTTGGGATCAAATGTCTGATAATGAATGAGGATCATTGGCAGATTCATGTTTTTTATGAAGACTGACACAATCAGGAATTAATTTAAGATGTCATGCAAATAGTCCTTAGGGTCTTCAAGGCAAATTGCATTGAAGAGGCTGTGTGTGTTGATAAAGGCAGGAGGGAAAAAGAAGTGAAGGGGAGATCATACTAAGGCATGAATGAGTAGATGAGGATCACCGGAAGCATCTCAATGACTGCCTTAAATGGCAACAATTGCAGTCTATATTTCATTTCAAACCCATGGCTTTCCACTCTCCTGTGCTGAATTGGAAAGGGTAAAATTTGAAACCCTAGAACCTCTTTTTCCATGATGCTAATGGGAAATAGAAGTTGGGAGAAAAACAGTCTTAGCAGTCACACTTAAACTTTGTAGTGTCCTCCTCAATCCTGAAGTTGAAGGCATGAAGGTAGAAGGAGGTAGCAATAATATAAAGACAAGTAAAATTCTGGAGCCCCCTACTTTTTAATTACTTTTCTTTTACTGCTTCCTATCATGTACATCATCTTTATCCTCTATTTTTCTGTTTCAATTCAGTCTTTAAAATTTTACTTGTATTATTTTCCCTATCTCTAAGGATAGTATTGGATGATGTTAGCACCCTTCCATAATCACTGAAAAATATGGTTTATTAAACAGGAGAGATACAAGCATATAGGATAGAGTTAGGGATTCCAGCTATGTTCAGAGTTTCTCATTTTTCTTATCATTAATTAATTACAGCTTTGTTGAGCATCTCGGCAAATGTGCTACATATAGGACTCATCTGAGGTTTATCAGTTAACAAGGACATACCTACTATTGCCTATTGTCTTCTGAGTTTTTCTCACCCTGTTACAAGTACTTTGCATTTTCAATATATAATATTTTAATTACTGTTCTACTGCACACCCACCTCATAGCAGAGCTCCTTGTCCACAGGTGAGCAACCAGAATAGGCATCACTATGTATCACTCCATAAAGTATTTTACTTACATCTCAGTAAGCATCATGAGGGCACAAATCCTCTTTCTACTTTATAAATACACCCAATATAGTCCCTGTGTATTCTTTCTCTATATATATATGTATATACATATAAACGAATAAATGTGATCTTAAAAAAAAAAAAATTGCTCAAAGAAGTCAAAGATGACACAAACAAATGGAAAAATATTCCATACTCATGGATTGGAAGAATCAGCACCATTTACTGAATAGGTTCTTCTCTCCCCAGTGGTTGGTAGTGGAAGCTTTGTCAAAGATGAGTTGGTTGAGAAATTGAGGTTTTGCTTCCAAAATTTCTAACCCGTTCCTTTGGTCTATATGCCTGTTCTTGTACCAAAACCAGGTTTTTTGCTTATTGTAACCTTATAATAAATTTAAAGTCTGGAAGCGTGTTTCCTCCTGCTTTTTCTTTTCTTGTTAAGGATTGTTTTGTATATTCATTTATGTTTCCAAATAAATTTCTGTATTGTCGATTCTAGGATTGAGAAGAACGATGTTGGTAATTTACTGGATATGGCATAAAATCTGTAGATTGTCTTTGGTAGGATGGACATAATAAGATATATTCTAATGTCAAGCATTTTTAATCAAACTTTCCCAGAATCATGTCTCTTTCATTTTTCAGATTTAATTTTCGCATCATTTCAGGAAAACATTTTTTTGCTATCTTTGTAAACATTTTCTATTCTACTTTTTGAGTTCATTTTAGAAGCACCAATTATCTTTACAGTGAATTGTCTTTGACTACTTTCTGTATCTGTTAACTTCTTCCTGGCTGACTTAATTGCTTTATCTTTTCGTTCACTTTTACTATGAATACCATAATTTTCTTCTACATAATGTGTATTGGTAATATTGTATCTATATAGTTTCTTTCTTTTTGTCATTAGTTTGTATTAGCTTTATTTATGTCCTTTATTCTAGGGTCTGAAATCTTTCTTTTCATAAAACCACATTATTTTTTTCACATCTTTTTTTGGCTCTTTGTCATTGAATCATTTTACATGCTCTATAGCTCTAAGTACCTGTAAAGAATTTCTTTCTATTTAGTTTCTTTTAATTCTCAAATTGGTTGTCTTTTTTTTTTTTTTTTTTTGGCCTTTAACTTTTACACATTTTCTTTTCTTATAAAGTCAATCTAATAGTATATTTTAATTTTTTTACTTAGTATTCATTTATTATAACTATGTATATACAT